>ML780467.1:96075-109472 GCA_009831015.1 Picea engelmannii
GGGGGGGGGGGGGGTGTGAATTAGTCATAGAGCAATTTAATCCCCTTTCACCATAAAATGCAAGTGTTATATCAATGTAGCATTATCATCCAACAGTTGTAGAGTAAATAAACAATGAACAAATGAAAAATCATACACATACACAGTACATCGGTGTTTTACGTGGAAACCCAAAGCGAGAGAAAACCACATAATGCTTTTTATTATATGCCTTTAAGAATTACATTCATTGGAAGCACCAACTTCCTTTGTTTTCCAGCTGCAACTGGAAGGAGGCTCCAACCCCCTAGTTTCTCAGGCTACAACTTGAGGGAAGCTCCAACTCCCCAATTCTCTGGCTACAACCAGAAGGAGGCTACAACCCCCCATGTTCTTCGACTACAATCAGAAGGTGGCTACAACCACCAGTGCTTGCCCCATCCAACCGCCCTGATGTAGAAGTAGAATGATGGAACCATTGTCACACTATCACTATGAGATATACCACTGTACAATTGTGCCAACCCGTAACACTGACCTACAACCAACCTGTACTGCTGCCCTGCAATCAACCTATACCTGAACTGAACATGTATAAACCAAAATACAATAGATACGTGACCTGTAGTTCTGCAGCACGCGTATGTACGCACCCTATTTGTTGTCCAACCCATTTATGTATGCGACCAAACTGTTATGTAGCATGTGTATGCCTTCTAAAAACTAGGGTTTTCTTTCTTCTAAAAACTTATGATCCTCTGTAACTTCTTTCACATAGATCTGTAACATGTCACTGTATCTAGACTGTATCTGTACCTTGTGCATGCATCCTCATACATAACCTTTACCCAAAAAATCTATATCTCTCTCTAGTCATGTTCCAAAAGTGTGTGTAATCATGAACATGTATAATAACCCTCACATGATCTAGACTTCAAACCCTTTATGATATTCATCCTCTCAATACATCAACCAATACAAGATATCAACCATGTACCACAGAAACCCTTAGCCATATGCCAAGAAATACAAGATGTTCCTCAAGAAGAAGTATCAATGATAAATATACCAACACTGTATTTCTGCAGATCTGACTTATATAGAATATCCCATGCAACCACTAGTCTCTCTAAGGAGAATCCTTAAATATCCATAACCATTTCTCATGCATACATTAAAATCCAACTATTCATAGAAATAAGACATACCTTTTGAACTAATGGATAGATCTAAGCACTGTATAAATTCCTGGGAGCTTGATCTCAGAATATAGAACCTCTGCATCTTCATCTTCTCAAGTTTAAATGGATTTACCCACATGTACGCACCCTAATACAATGCCAGCCCGTGTATGTATGTGCCCTAATACACTGTCATCCCGCGTACGCCTAAGAAATTAGGGTTTTGAAGTATTCGTTGTAATTATGAAACTTTTTCCGTCAACCCTTCATACTACCTCAGACTTTCACAACTTCAGATGTATCAATGAGTACTTCCAATAAGCCTTACACAACAAAAGATATTCAATATGTTCAAGTGTGGTTAAATGAGAGAGCCTTGCCTCTTATTTATACTTTCATGTAGCATCCCACTTTCCTTATTTTAGGGAGTTCTCCATTAACTTTATTATTTAAATAATTTATTTTGAAAACACTTTGACTCTTTGGGGCTTCTAGATGACTCATGAGGGTTCTCCAAATTCACATGGCCATAACTCTCTAACCGTGAGGAGTTATGCGGTGTTTCACATACCACCAGAAATGGCATGACATGTACTATCCATCTAGAGTAGTCTTACTTGTAAATATATCAAAACTCATACCATTATCCATCAAAAAAACTTGGGTCCATTACCCAAACCTTTGTGCTACCGGAATTCACTACCCAACTTTATTCAAGGGTTGAAATCAATGACAACCAACCCAATTAATCAACAATATAGTGATAGCCACAACGAAGGTATAATTTGGTGAATACACAGGCACCTTGGATTTCATCCAACAGATTATCAATGACAGGAATGAGAAACTTATTTTTGATGGTTAGTTTATTCAGGGCACATGCACCAAGTACCTTATTTATTTAAGACCATCACCACTGGTGAAGAGCATGGGTTTGTACTAGGGAGAATTACCCACGTATCCAGTAATTCCTATACCATATTTTCTATTTCATTTTTTTGAGCAAATGGATATATGTATGGACGTACATTGGGGGGTTGACTTCCCGGAAGGAGAGGGATGTTATGATCATGCTCACCCATGGAAGGAGGTAAGGTCGTGGGAACCTCAAAGACATTGGGGTACTTGTCCAAGATGATTTACAGGCTAGGAGGAATGACCTGAGAGGCATGTTCAGTGACCTGGATGGCATTAAATTGAGAAATCACACCATGGTGTTCTTTCTTCAACAATTTTTCCATCCTATGAGAGATGATGATTTCAGGAGAGCCCGCTTGGAGACCTCAGAGGGTATAGGAGTGAGCATCTTGGGTGAAGCTCATATATAATTCACGATAATCCATTATGATTGGCCCCAGAGTGTGAATCCATTCCACTCCTAATACAATATCACAACCACCCATGGAAATAGAGAACATGTGGGTTTTCATATGATAATCACCCATTTGGAGTTTGACATTCTCACAATGCCCCCCACACTTCATAGTACCACCATTAGCGATGAGGATTTGAAAATTAGAAATAAGGTGGAAAAAGCAATGGATCTCATCAACAAGCCTACGATGAATAAAATTATGGGTGTTACCACTATCAATCAATACCACTACTGACCTATGTTTGATGTAGCCCTTGAGCTTCAATGTTTGCAGGGCCAAAATACCTCAGAGTGCATGAAGCGATATGATGGTTTCCTCTAGTTCCACATAGGTTACTATTAGAGCTTCATCATGATCACTTGGTTGAGCCTCCTCTGGGTCAGGAGCCTGATATGATAGGATGCCTTCATAGGGAGAGGAAGTTGATGCATCAATCTCGAAGAACTTTTTTTCTCTACATTTATGCCCCAAGGAATAATTTTCATCACAATAGTAGCAAATTCCTTGCTTGCGACGTTCTTCCATTTATGCCAGAGATACCTTTTGGACCTTCAATTTTTGTTTTGGAGTTGGGTGAGCCCTGGGGCGAGGACGATTGAGAAATGGAGCCTTCATGGGTGGGGCCTAAAGGATGGTCTCGATTTCCTTTGCTAAATGATAGGCCTGCAACCAGGTAATAGGATGATGCATGTTCACATGATCCCGGATGGATTCCTTTAAGCCACTGATAAAACATTCAAGGTAAAATGTATTAGATAATCCCTCAGTCCTAATAATCAACTATTAAAATGTAGTGATGAAATATGTGACTGATCCAGTTTGGCGCATCTTGGTGAGCCTACCCAAAAAATGTGATTCCCTATCAAAACATGCACAAACTGCTTTAGTGAACATGTGCCAAGTGGGTATTCTTGGATACCATTTCTTATGCCACTTCCACCACTGTCATATTTCTTGATCCAGGTACAAAATCCCTACATGGAGTTTGGTCTCATCATCCCAAATATTATGGAGGGAGAAGTATTGTTCCATTTGAGAGACCCACCCTGTTGGGTTAGATCCATAAAATTTATGCATGTCAACTTTGGGCACCTTATTCGAAGAGTGTGGAGAACCCCAAGGGGAGTGGGACGAATGAGTATGCTCATAATGGGAATGATGAGGGTCCTCTATATTGGGCTCGACCTACTTTCCTTTTGTGAATTGCTACATGGATTCATGGATGGATACTTTGACTTCTTCTTGGAGGGACTCTTTGACTTCGACTCGTGTCGTAGTGGTGATGGATTCCATTTGCGTTTCTAAGTTAGACAACCTAGTCTCCTAGTCTTCTTGGGTTTGAGCTCTAGTGGTTGGCATGATAGCGACTTAGGTAATGGATGAGGTGTTAGGACGAAAATTTGGGCCACAAAAAGTGAGATGTACTAAGGTGATTAGGAAAAGGAGAGGAGTCTAGTGGGATAGGTGTCAAATAAAGGTGTCTCAGAAAGGGGTGGGACCGTGAGAAAAAAAGGCTTAAAAGTGAAGGGTACCACTATTGTTACAAAATTTTTCATTGACGAACAAATGAAACCTCCCTTGGATTATAGACCCCTATCCCAAGACATAAACACTACAAATGCACACTAACATCCCTTTGAATTCACTTTAACCAATCTGAAAGAGAGAGGGAGAAAGGGTTTGATGCACCTTGTGTTGAAGTTTGTCCTCGTTGCTTCCAATCCGAGCTTGATATCCAAACTCCCTAGTGAAAATTGATACCTGCAATAGGAAACAAAGAGAAAACACTACCTCCTACTCTACAATACTAGGTCAAACAAATTCATCTACAAATATTGAAGGAACAATAGACAACAGATGCAAGAATACACAGGCTTGAAGGAAATAGGCCACGTATATTCAAATGAGAACCCAAAGAGAATACTTATATACTATGATTGATGTAGCAACAACCTCTCCAATCTCTCCTCATCCATCCCTTGCAAGATGATGATACTCTGATTGATTACTTCCACACTAGACCAGAGGTTTGATATGCTTAGATGTAGATTCCTCTCTTCACCTTGGAAAGCCCTCAATATATAGGCTTGAGAGGCATAAAAACCATGAGAAAATGAGGGTTATGGTTGATTATATGGATCCTTGAGGTTTGTATTAGATCCTAAGATGAGGCCCAAGCATGAGGGTCGAACAAAACTAACCCCATCTCAAAGAGTTGGCCCATATAATAAGGTGGGGGAGATCCCCCTTTTCTCTCAAAAAGAATGGAGCTCCCCAACAATGAGAGACAGAGTGCCATCCTAGAAGTGGAACTCCTCTATAGTGGTAGAGGGGGTTCATTGTGACCACCCCCAGTATGGACAGGGGAGCACCACCCTTCATAAATGCTCAAAAAAGGGTCAAAATTTCCAAGGAAAAAGTGTGTTTTGACCTAGGTGTCATGAACAATTGTTTTAATGGTTTCAAGGGGTGGTGACACCTCACAAAGTGAATGCGACACTTGAGAAGGTGCATACGACCCTTGTGACAATGCATGTGGCACTTACTGAGGTGCATACGTCACTTTGCGACACTTAGGGTGAGATACCTAGGTGTGCACATTTGGCATGTAACAACTGCGATCAGAATGAAGAGAGGAATGAAGTGGAATAGGTTACAAATAAGGGTGTTAACGGGCTCTAGACTACTTTTTTTTATATATTTTACTCCTGCAGAGTTATACACCGCTCATAATACTTTTTTAGTGGCATAATTCCCAAAATCTCAATAATAAAAAATGTTGGCAGGGAGTGTTTCTGTAGCAAAAAAATGTGAGAGGGGACAATTTGGAATGCAATAGGTCAGTCGTTGTCATCCCAAGGGTTAGGGTTTGTAGGATGTCTACAGCCAAGGGTTTTCCTTGTGCTATAACTCTCTTATATACGTGAAAGGTCCAATAGTAGTACTCGGCCCAATATCTCAGGGCACTAATTAAGGAGGCTACACCATTCCGTTAGCTGCACTACCTAACTACCTAGGTACTAGAGAGTCTCTTCCCAAGTGTTTTTCTCAGTGACACTATAATAGTTAGGCGATCGATTGATTTATCTGTGAAGGGATTCAAGATGCCTAGGCCAATCCGTATACGGGTGTTGTATGATGTGCTACCACTCGAAGAGGTACCAATAAGGGTTACAAGGGTGGCCAATAGATGTGCTCTTAAGAACCACTTGTATTTCCTGCCTGTATGACTCCCTGACCGTGGGTTTATGCATGTAATGATAGATGTTTGTAGCTTAAATATGTGGGAATATGTCTCTACCCTGAAAAAAAATTTCCCCAAAAGTCTTTCCCGGGAAAGAGCTCTGATACCACTTGCAATATTACATATGTAATATAACATGCAGAACATAAATGTTTAGCAAGCAATAATAGAACAACAATGATATATCCAGAACACTATCGGAATAATACCATAATAACACCAGAAAGAACACCTTTATTAATGGTAACAATGTTCACTTGCCTTTTCGAGGGGGAAACCTCCAGTAGAGAATATCTCTATTAAAATAATCTCCAAGACAAAATATCCAATGCCTCCTACTCTTATTTATACTAATTCTACCTTCTAAGGAAATGTCTAGAGGAAGATATTTCTAGAAGCGGAAGCTTCTATTAGGTCTTCTTACAATGACTTATTCTCCTTTATTTATTAGGTCTTATTAACTAATGTCAGTCATTATTACATAGAAAACATATCCTACTAACTAATGACCCATGGAGAGGGGTTTGGATCAGATCCTAACAGAACCTATACAACCCAAGGAATTGGGATCCCCCTTCACTGCACATAGTCCCTTAGGCCTTCCCACTTCTCTCCAGGGATCCAACACAAGGTTGGCTAAGAATATCTATTGTTGGGGAGTCTAGGGATGCTAATTGTCCCAAGAAAAATGAAAAAACAACCCATTGTTCAAGGGAAAATCACTCACACAAAAATATCCCTCTCTACAGGGCTAACAACCTTCTTCTTCATGCAACATGTGCTCCTGAAATATTCCCACAACACCTACTATGGTTTCCTTCAAGATCCAATGCTTTCCACTCCCTTGTTGGTCCAAAAAATCCATGCAAAAACTACCCAGAATGGCCACTCAAATTTCTCTTTTACCCATGAGAGTTGACTCACATTCCCCAAGGTTGATTATACTTAACCCCCATTCTCTCATAATTATGGGATGTAACTTTTCCCACCAACCCCTCTTACATGTTTTTACTGATTGGGCTCTCATACACTCAAAAGGAAATTAAAGGTTCACTCAAAGTAATAATTTTAGGTAAGTGGGTTGGAACTAATACCCATGAATAATCCCCCCNTGGACCCTTCTCTTAGATATTCTTAGGCATTCCCCTCTATTGTGGAAACTTATCCCCCCAATTACTATGTCTGTGTCCACTCACAACCATCGTCACTTTTATTTTATTATCACAATCATATACAATGTTTACAAATTACATATTCAGTCCTGTGGTCGTACATCATATTTAATTACACATCACTAAAAAAAGGATTATAAACGTGGATGTTAAAATTAGAAGGTCATTATAGAAGAACACAATACATTAAAAGAAGGGGAATAAATTGAGATCCGAGAGAAAAATACCATGGAGGGATTCCATCAATATTTAGGGGGGGATAATGCAGTGCAGGATATGGAACATGAAGACCAAGAAACAAACATTCAATAATTTTTGGGACTACATGGGGAAAATCATCTGAGTACTATGTTATAAATCCAACTAAGGCAACTTCATAAGGATATGTTAAAATTAAAGGGAAAGGGAGGATGTTAGATCCACAATCCGACTACCTTAGGAGAACTTGAGGTTAAATCCAACCAACTAAAATTGTAGAAGAAAGTAATTTTGGAGGATTGTTATCGCGATTTCCTAGGGATAACTAAGGAGATGATGTCTTGAGGCCCTCAGGTTTCAAAC
Organism: Picea engelmannii; assembly: GCA_009831015.1. Lineage (NCBI taxonomy): Eukaryota > Viridiplantae > Streptophyta > Pinopsida > Pinales > Pinaceae > Picea > Picea engelmannii. The sequence continues at coordinate 103,589 of ML780467.1, forward strand.
AAGGAGTACCGAGAGGCATATGGCTGACAACGTCCACTTGCATAGACAAAGGCCCACCTCACCACCACAGATCTTAGATTCATCATGAGGGTATCTACCACATCAGCTTGCTTCCGAAATACATTGGATCTTGCTCCATGAGGTACAAGCCAGGTATTATGGTTAGTGTCATTTCAATATTTGAGGCATTTGAGTTTGTTTCATTTAAAACTGATTTTGATCATGTAACTTATGCTTGGGAATTGTTCTCTTTTCCCTGTTTCACCTTGGTGGTTGACATTGCACTCTAGTAAGTGGTCACCCTTAGGGATAGGTTTGCTACTAGTAGGTCCCCTTGACAGGTCATCGTACCATTCCCGACCATACTTTCCAATTTCCACACTTCATCCCCTCATCTCCTTATCTAATGGGATTTTCAGGTGCATTGACCCAAGAAGCGATTATCCCTCATTTCATGGGAAGAGGGGGTTGAAGGCCGAGAGGGAATGTTGCTGGAAAAAGATAAAATCCATATTATGAACCTTCTAGATGCTCTCCCAAAGAGGTATTGAGAACAATGAAATGTTTCTTTTAAAAAATCAAAGACCTGGAAAAGAAACTTCACATTGTATTAATGTCCCACTTGTTGAGGTGTGTACACTCATGCAGTGTCCTTTTCTTTCCATGCATATGAAATTCTATGTACTTCTAGCTTCAAGTGACTTTGTGGTACTTTCCCCCAATATAATCGATTAACCCATACGGAGTACCCAGTGTTTGGACCTTAATTAATTAATGGGAATAAATGGGCTTGGAAAAAGGATGCATTGATAACGAAGGTGCAACACACCCTCTACAAAGGCACCCATAAATGAGACACTACTATCCCTTGTATGTCATGAACTCCATGCCCAAAAGTGTTTCCCCCATCCATGTCACCTTTCTTAGGATCCGATCCTAACCCCTGTCAATGGGTCATTAGTTAGTAGGATATGTTTTCTATTTAATAAAGTCCGACATTAGTTAATAAGGCCTAATAAATAAAGAATAATAAGTCAATGTAAGAAGGCCTAATAGAAGCTTCCACTACTAGAAAGATCTTCCTCTAGAAATTTCCTTAGAAGGTAGAATTAATATAAATAAGAGTAGGAGGCATTGGATATTTTGTATTGGAGATTATTGTAATAGAGCTCTTCTCTGCTAGAGGTTACCCCCTTGAAGAGGCAAGTGAACATTTCAATCGTAATAAAGTTTCTCTTCATGGTGATTATTTTGGTGTTATTTTGGTGTTCTTATGATATTTTTCTGGATATATCATTATTATTTTGTCGTTGTTGGATAGATATTTTATATTCTACATAATATATTGTATTAGGAATATTGCAACCTTCTCCACATGACTTAGAGAGGGGTCCACTTGGGAAACACTCCTTGACTTGAGGTATGATTCACCCAATAGGTCGCTTTGTCAACCCTCCCATACCTAAACTTGGAAAATTGCATAGGGTCTTTGAGCACTTGTTTAGTTTGATGAGGTGGTTTTTAATGCACATTCTTAGGTGGTTCTTTTATTGATTTGATTTACTTATTATGATGCATTTGACTTGACATCCTTGGAGGGAGTATTCATTGTCTTTGTAGGACCTAGTTGGTGGACAATTTCAGAAGAAAAAACCTAGCATGGGATTCCTTAGGGCTTGAATCCCACATGTTGGATACCATGACCCACATATTGGGAAAAGAAGTAAGATGAACGTTGCCTTTGGAGACAAAATAAGACACCGTGGAGGACCTCACATAGCCCCTACTAGCCGAACATTTTTCTTTTTGAGGCCAAAATGTCACACTTGGAGGGCTTGACATCACCTTAGGGCTAGGGTTTTGGTGGTGTAGGTGTTGATGATTGAAACATGGAATTTTGGGAGAGGAGAAGCATCACCTTAATGGAGAATACCCTAGAGATTAGGAGGAAGGCCTTGGAGGCCCAACAATTCATCTTCAAGCTCAACGTCCACCTAAAAGTGTCAAAACGTTACCTTAGAGAGGGATGACATCATATTAGGGTTTCTTTTTATGCAATTTTTTAAACTAAAGTCAAATTACTTTTGTAAAGGGGAAAAACAAAGGGAGACATCTCCCTCGTTTTGTGGTTTATCGTTTGTATGTGGACAAAGTATGTTAAGGAGGTTTGATATAAATAAAGATCAACCTCCTTTCATTATATCATAGCATTCTCACTTGGAGAAAGACTCCTTAGCTGAAATTTGTGCCGTATTTGGGAAATTGTACCTATATCTCTTTGCTAATATCTCTTGTGATGATTTGTCTTGGCTATTGTTAGAAAAACAGGACCATGGAGTAATAAAATAAAACAAATGTGGAAAAAAAACACAGAAGATACACAATACAAGAGAGACACAGATTTACGTGGTTCACCCAGTGTGGGCTACGCCCACCAGAGAAATTGCCAAGTCCTTCCTTTATTATTATCCAGCAAATGAAGGGATACAACCTACAACAAAACCCGTTGTAACTTCCTCTTCTTTCTCTCACAGTCTCCTCTCTTAGAATACCATACTCGCCATAATGCATAGCCACAATACATTTCCCTCATAACAGAGGGTTGCCTTCTAGGGAAAAAAACCCTAACATAATTTCTACCGTTAGATCTGCGACTTGATAATGAATGATCCAGATTTACAATGAAATTAAAATAAACATTTACAAGGCAATTTTTCCTTTTGGGGCTTCACCCCCAAACCCCCCAGCCTGGGGGATAGGCCCCCTGGACCCCGCAGAGGGGGTACCCCCCCTCTGCACTCCCCCGTGTGGAAGAGTGTACATACTTATGGGGTGTAAAGTCTTCATGGGGTATAAACACGGCTGAAAGCAAGGACCTATGAATCAGGAACATAATCAGGCTCCACAACCAACAGCTCTTGGATGAAGAAGTAAGGTGATATCTTTCTTGGAGGGTATTTCTTGTTTTTATGGTGGAATTTTCTTGGTTAAAAGGAGTTTTTCTTGTTAATGCTTGGACTAGGAAAGGAATCTCTCTTGTTATTGAATTTTTTCTTGGTTGCAAGGTTAATTTGTTAACATTTTTGGGAGTACAAGGACATACAACCCCACTAATCCCATCATAATTGTCTTGAAATAATTTGTTGCACAAAGGAATACTAGGAAATGTAAAAGGGGTCACACCCTCCTAGGTTTTTCCTAGCTAGTCTTGCTTGCCTTGGGGAGTAAAAGGGCTTACACCCCCAAGGAAGTAGCACACTAGATATTTCATTTAAAAGACTCCATAACCCAATAGTTAAAGGAAATAATCTCTTTCATTGGATAAATAAAATTATTGCATTGGGATACATAAAATCACGAGATATTGAAATTGTTTAAATTAAAATCTTTTCTATATGCTTAAGGCTAGACAAGACCACTAGGGCATCTTGATTCTCCAAGGATTTATTTCTGTTGTAATAAATTTATTCTACATCCATTAGGGATGCAGAAAAACACCTCATAACTTTCAAATTTACTCATTTTCAAACAATCAAAATTTGCTAGAAAGCTACCAAATTAATCTACTAGTTTTTATGCTTTTTTTGGATGGTTTACTTGCAATTTTTGGTGGTTAGAGTTTTTTGTTGTAGAACTTGTTTTCTACAGCCATAAGGCTGCAATAATATATGTTCAATACTTGCATCTAACAACCTTTAATTGTTGCTAAAGTCATGTGCTATCATACTTGAGTTACACTAGTAATTGCTAGTTAGTCTCTTGCATATTTACTCGGACTTTTAGTGACTTGTTTAGCGGTTTTTCTTATTTTTTCATTTCTGGTTTATATCATTATATACTGCTGATAATTAGGACATCAAGCTGAATTTGCTTGTACTTCATATTATTGGGCTTGTATCTTGTGTTTTCTTGTGTCTCAGGCATGTATAACAACCTTTAACAACTATTCAAGCACCTGGAAACCCTTGACCATTTCTGAGACTCGTTTCCAAGCCATCCTCCACTTAGTAGTTTGACCTATAGGGGTTTCACTTCCATAAATTCATTTTCCATCTCATTTCCCGCTAGGGTCACCTAGGATTCCCTCCTTGTGTTGGATTTCTCCTTCACTAAATCAAGGGGAGGGTTTATCTAAGGTGACAATGGGTAGACACTCCCATAGTTATCACCATCTCGTGGATTGGGTTGTGATTTTCCCAACCTACAATTTATGCAATAACAAGGATAAAAATAGAGGATGAAAATCATCAAAGCATAAATTTGAGGAAACAAGAGTGCTTTTAGTGGACTCTGGGTAAGAGATAGGCATACTAGAAAAGCATTTACATTCCCAACCAAAGGCTTAATATGAAAATAATTTCATGGAACATTAGATGTCTTAATTCCCCATCCAAGCACATGACTATAAGGAAAAGGAGTACTCAAGAAAAACCCAACATCTGTTGGTTGTGGAGCCTGATTATCTTCCAGATTCAGAGGTCTTTGTTTTAAGTTGTGTTTATACCCCAGAAGAATGTACACTCTTCCATGCGGGGGAGTGCAGAGGGGGGTTACCTCCTTTGTGGGGTCCAGGGGTTCGGGGGCGAAGCCCCCGAAGGAAAACTTTCCTTGTAAATGTATATTGTAATTTCATTGTAAATATGGACCGTTCATTATAAGGTCACAGATCTAACGGTAGAAATTATGTTAGGGTTTTTTGACCTAGAAGGCAACCCTCTTTTATGAGGGAAATGTATTGTGGCTGAGTATGATAGCAAATATTGTATTCTGAGATAGGAGACTATGAGAAAATGAAGAGGAAGTTACAGTAGGTTTGTTGTAGGTTGTATCCCTTCATTCGCTGGATAATAATAAAGGAAGGACCTGACAATTTCTCTGGTGGACGTAGCCCACACTGGGTGAACCATGTATATCTGTGTCTCTATTGTATTATGTATCTTTTGTATTTTATTTCTACATTTGTTTTATTTTATTGCTTCACGATCCCGTTTTTCTAACAACTGGTATTAGAGGGAAATGTAACTCGCAAGAAAGGAGGGTTACTGGTTTGAGTGGGAGCAAGGGCGGAAGATGAAAAGTTTAGGGTCGAGAAATTTAACGGCCAAAACTACCAGTTATGGAAGATGCAGATGGAAGATTATTTATATCAGAAGGATCTATTCCTACCATTGGGCAGAGTAGAAAATAAGTCGACGGCCATGAAGGACGAAGAATGGGAGATTCTTAACAGAAAGGCTCTAGGAACAATACGGATGAGCCTGGCAGTGTCAGTGGATTTCAATATTTCAAAAAAAGACAACAAAGGCTTTGATGGATGCATTGGCTAAATTGTATGAAAAACCCTCGGCGTCTAATAAGGTATTTCTAATGAAGAGATTATTTAATATGAAGATGTCAGAAGGTGGGTCTGTTGCAGATCATTTAAATGATTTTAATACGGTTACTAATCAACTAAGTTCTATAAAAGTGGACTTTGATGATGAGGTCAGGGCTCTTGTAATCTTGTGCTCATTGACATAAAACTGGAATGACTTGGTCATGGATGTAAGTAACTTTGTCTCTGGTTCAAATACTTTAAAATTTGATGATGTTGTTGGTGTTATCCTTAGTGAGGAAATGGGATGGAAAATCACAGGTGAGACATTAGGTAATGCGTTGAACATGGAGAACAGGGGAAGACAAAAGGATAGAGGAAAGGGCCCAAGGAACCACGAGAATTCTAGGAAGGGAAAATCCAAATACAGACTTGGAAATATAGAGTGTTGGAATTGTGGGAAGAAAGGACATCTGAAGAAAGACTACAGAGCTCCAAAGAAACAAAGAGATGGACAACATGAGAGAAATCAGGAAGCAAATGTAACAGGTGATGTGTTACAAGATGCTT
>ML780467.1:109716-142151 GCA_009831015.1 Picea engelmannii
GAAACATTTTCTAGATTATGTTCAAGGTGATTTTGGACAGGTTCATTTGGGTGATGATGCACCATGCAAAAATGTTGGAATGGGAAAGCTAAAAATAAAGCAACACAATGGAAACCAATGGTTGTTGAAAGAGGTAAGACATGTTCCATATTTAAGGAAAAATCTAATTTCAACATGGCAGTTGGCAAGTGAAGGTTATATATCCATATTTACAAATAAGACGTGGAAGTTCATCAAAGAATCATTGGTGATAGAAAAAGGAGAGAAGGTAGGTACATTGTATTTATGTACTGTAAATATTGACTCTTCTATCTCTTTAGATTCTACAGGAGTGGATACAACACTGTGGCATCATAGGCTGGGACACATGAGTGAGAAGGGAATGCAGATACTTCACAAAATAAATTTGTTGCCAGATCTTAAACAAATTGATTTGGACTTCTGTGAGCATTGTGTTTATGGAAAACATAAGAGAGTCAGATTTCTCAGAGTCGGAAAAGAAAATAAGAATGAAAGGTTAGAGCTTATGCATACATATGTATGGGGACCAGCTCAGGTATCATCTCTTGGTGGATCTCGTTACTATGTTACTTTTATTGATGATGCAACTAGAAAAACTTGGGTTTATTGCATTCGACAAAAATCTGATGTTTTTGATATTTTTAAGAAATGGAAAGCTTTGGTTGAGAATGTGACAGAAAAAAAGTTGAAGTGTCTCAGATCAGATAATGGAGGTGAATATTGCAGCAAGGAGTTTGATGATTACTATTCATACCATGGGATTCGTAGAGAGAAGACAGTTCCAAGAACACCACAAGAAAATGGTGTGTTAGAAAGGATGAATAAGACAATCATCGAGTGTGCAATGAGTATGAGATTTCATGCTGGTTTGCCCTTACAGTTCTGGGTAGATGTTGTAGATATTGTTGTTTAATTAATAAACATAGGACCTTCAAGCTCTTTGGATGGTAGAATTCCAGAGGAGGATTGAATAGAAAAAAGGTAAACTATTCTTTTTTGAAGACTTTCAGTTGTGAAGCATTTGTCCAGACTGATAAAGAAAATAGAACAAAGCTTGAGGAAAAATCCAAGAAGTGTACCTTTATTGGATACAGTGTTAACGATTTTGGTTATCGCTTATGGGATTATGAAAATAACAAAATCATTAGGAGTAGAGATGTCATATTCAATGAGAAGGTCATGTACAAAGATTAGTTGTAGGGAAAGAAACATGAAAAAGAAAAACTAGAATAAAAAGTGCTTGATGAGATCACTGGAAAAGAAATTCCAAAGGAACCAGAAAATCAAAATGTACAACAACATGAGCAAAAAGTACCTCAAACTCCTGCAAGTGTAGTTAGAATATCTACTAGGTTAAGTATACCCCCTGAACGATGCTCTTCTTCATTGTATTATTTATTGTTGACTGATTCTTGTGAACTAGAATGTTATGAAGACGCAATGTGGGTAGACACCAAAAAGAAGTGGGAGCAAGGCATGAAGGAGGAAATGGATTCCTTGGTAAATAACCAGACTTGGGACTTGGTTTAGTTGCCTGCAGGAAAACGAACATTGTAGAATAAATGGGTTTACAAGTTGAAGGAAGAAGATGGAGGAGACAAGCAGTATAAGGCTAGACTTGTTGTAAAGGGGTTTGCACAAAACAAAGGTATATATTTTGATGAAATATTTTCTCCTGTTGTTAAAATGACTTCAATTAGGACTATTTTGAGTCTCGTGGCAGTAGAAGATTTGCATCTTGAACAATTAGATGTAAAAACAACTTTTCTCCATGGGGATTTGGAGGAAGAGATTTATATGCAACAACCAGAAGGGTATGAGGTCAAAGGGAAGGAGAATATGGTATGCAGGTTGAAGAAGATATTGTATGGCCTAAAGCAAGATCCAAGGCAGTGGTATTTGAAGTTTTACAGGTTTATGACAGAACAAGATTATAGTAGATGTCATTCTGATCACTGTGTTTATTTTAAAAGGCTAGAAAATGGAAGCTATATTATATTGCTATTATATGTAGATGACATGCTTATTGCAGGGTCTAATATGCAGGATATAAATGTTCTCAAGAAGAAATTAGCTAATTCATTTGCGATGAAGGATTTGGGTGCTGCAAAGAAAATACTTGGTATGAGAATAACAAGAGACAGGAAAAATCACAAATTGACATTGTATCAGGGTGAGTACATAGAGAAGGTGTTGGAAAGGTTCAAAATGCAGAATGCAAAACCAGTTAGTACACCTTTTGCCAACCATTTCAAATTAACTAAGGAAATGTGTCCCAAGACACAGGAGGAGATAGAATACATGTCCAAGTTCCCTTATTCATCAATAGTTGGCAGCTTGATGTATGCGATGGTTGTTACAAGACCAGATATTGCACATGCAGTGGAAGTTGTGAGAAGGTATATGAAAAGTCCAGGTAAAGAACATTGGGAGGCAATAAAGTGGATTCTTAGGTATTTGAGAGGTACTTCTACTCATGCATTATGTTTTGGAGGTTCAGACATTGTTCTACATGGATATTTTGATTCATATATGACAGGTGATAAAGATAGCAGGATGAGCACCACAAGGTATGTTTTTACTATAGGTGGAACAACAGTAAGTTGGATTTCAAAACTGCAAAAGGTTGTTGCAATTTCAACAATAGAGGCAGAGTATGTTGCTGCTACAGAGGCTAGTAAAGAAATGGTTTGGTTACAGAGGTTTATGGAGGAATTGGGAAAGAAGAAAGAGAATAGCAGGTTGTACTGTGACAGTGAAAGTGCCATTCATCTTGCAAATAACTCATCCTTCCATTCAAAGACTAAGAATATACAACTGAGGTACCATCTCATATGATCCATCTTGGAATATGGGCATTTGAAGTTGGAAAAGATACACACTAACTAGAATCCTGTAGACATGTTAACAAAGGGAGTAACCAGGGAGAAACTGAGTTCTTTCTCAGTTTCAGTTGGTATTCAATCATGAAGGTGAAGATGAGAAATTTTCCAGGTCCAAGAAGGTTCATAGTCCAACAGATACAACAACGGTGGAGTTGTTGAGATCAGTCTCCAAGTGGGATATTGTTGGTTGTGGATCTTGATTATCTTCCAGACTCAGAGGTCTTTGTTTTCAGCCCTGTTTATTACCCCATGCATACTTTACACCCCAAAAGAATGTACACTCTTCCACGTAGGGGAGTGCAGAGGGGGGTTGCCCCCTCTGCGGGGTCCGGGGGTTCAAGGGCGAAGCCCCCGAAGGAAAAATTGCCTTGTAAATGTATATTGTAATTTCATTGTAAGTCTGGACCGTTCATTATAAGGTCGCAGATCTAATGATAGAAATTATGTTAGGGTTTTTTGACCTAGAAGGCCACCCTATTTTATGAGGGAAATGTATTGTGGCTAAGTATGATAGCGAATATTGTATTCTGAGATAGGAGACTGTGAGAGAACGAAGAGAAAGTTACAACGGGTTTGTTGTAGGTTGTATCCCTTCATTTGCTGGATAATAACAAAGGAAGGACCTGACAATTTCTCTGGTGGACGTAGCCCACATTGGGTGAACCACGTATATCTGTGTCTCTATTGTATTATGTATCTTCTATATTTTATTTCCGCATTTGTTTTATTTTATTTCTCCATGATCCTGTTTTTCTAACAACATCTTGATGATACAAGAAACTAAATGTGATAGAAACTTGATGATTTAGATTGCTCAAAAGATATGGAAGAATTATGAGGTAGCTCTAGTGGAATCTGAGGGTATCACTGGAGGATTGGTGATTCTTTGGAACCCATATTTACTCCATGTAGGTATTCTATAGACTTCTCCTAGGATTTTATCAGCTAGATACAAGATCCTAGGTTAGTTGGAATAGGGCTACATCACCAATGATTATGGGCCTTCATCCATGAATTTGAAGAGGGAGTTTCGAGATGTTCTCCTCCTATTGAGAAAATCCATTTTGAACAACCCCTAGATTATTAGAGGTGATTTTAACATGATTACTTCTCTTTAGGAAAAAAGGGGGGGATAAGAAGGTTAGAAGCCGAGAATGAAGCCTTTAGAGATTGTATTGAGAAGCTTTGATTAATTGATATACCAATGAGTAATGGGAAACACATCTGGAATGATAGAAGGGGATGATCCCACCAGATTGCAGTGCATTTGGACAGATTCATAATTTTGGAAGAAATAGTTCACACTCGGTAGGCCATCTTGGCAGAAATCCTACCCTCCACTAGGTTTGACCACTAGTTAATCCTTCTCTCATGGGAGATCAATCTCATGTCTAGACCAAAACCCTTTGTATTTGAAATTTTTTGGATGGATCATCCATATTTCATGCAAAACATTGAACACTGGTGGTAAGATAAATTAGATCGGTATGGAACAAAAATTTACCAATTCCAATAGAAATTAAAGAATATAAAGGAGGGGATAAAAAATAGAATAAATATGTATTTGGAAAATCTTTGAGGAGAGGAAAAAAATGGAAAAGGATTTGGAATCGATCTAGAGCGTTTTCATTAAATAAGGTCGATCAGACGAGCTAGTTAGTAAGGAGGATCAACTCAAGATGGAGATCAGTAGTAGAGACTATTGTGCTACTTATATGTGTAATATAATGCACTCATTAATTATCAATCCAAGATTCATAATCAACAAAGTTACAGGACACTAGAAAGAAAGGTAATTCTAATGTCATGAGTATAGAACTATTCTAGATTATGCATGCTGGAAATAAAACAAACTAGCAAATCAAAACACACTTTGGTTGTCTTTCACAGAGAGGCTATCTACTCCATTATGGAACATGCAAGTATGAGATGGAGTTCTTTTGACAGATCAAATCTGCTATCTGACCCAGAAAACTAACTATGCAATCACACTTCTGAAAGGGAAATCACACATCAATCATCAAGACATAGCATGGGTAGTTCAATAGTCAATATACTGAGTATGTTGTGGTTCACAATGTGTCGTTGTGAACTTCACTAGTTCTCCTTCAAATATGCATGACTACTGCTGCCAACATTTATGTCCATGAAACGAAATCAAATTTATAAAAACAAAAACAGAGCATATGCAAAAAGATCTCTAAGCAATCGAAACCTAAACTGAACTATATTGCTATCATCTGAAAATATCAAAGCTTCAACTAGTCTAACATTTATAATATTGAAATCAACTACTAACACTAATCTATAAGGATGATGACCTTTGTTGGGCGGTGGGCCCTTGCCACTTCAACAGGTCAGCGACTGGAATCTACAGTAGGCTTTCTTTCAATCCACACATTCCTCTTACTCAAATTTCAAAACATAGGATCAAACTATGCTAACAACTCAACTCACATTCATTCATAAATGATCAAGACTTGGAAATAATTGACATCCTTCTATTAAACTTCAACTCAAAACCTGTTCTGCAATATGTAACACTGCTTCACATACTGTGTTATGCTAACTTTCTACTACCTCCACCATCCTTTCCATGACTATTTAAACAGTCTTAGTCGTGAAACACAAGGAGGTGAAATCTTTAGCAAATCAGTCAATTGTCAAATTTATATATTCGGTTACATATTTTAAGCTTCATCCTCATGACACGAAGTGTATGAGGATGAAGCAAATAAACAAACTAACTTAACATAGCCTTGCTAGAGCTTTGATGATTCAACAAACATCTAACAATTATCTTGGGCATGATCTGGAGCTAAACTTGGTATATTCTACTTCCTGTATTGGTACCGGATCGTGACAGGTGAGATTCGGTAAATGGTACCGAATCCGAACAATATGCAAGTGGTTGGTACCAGACTAGAACAGTCTGCGGCCGTTGGTACCAGATCGCGATAGTGGATGATTCGGTACTGGATCTGAATGGAAGGTGCACTTGGTACCGGATTCAGATAGTGGCAATCTGGTGCATAAGTACCGGATGGCTGAGCTGGTATAGAAAGGTTGGTCTCATCTAGAGGTCAAAGGTTACACGTGGAAAATTAAAACATTAGTACATGAAACATTTAGTCTCCTAGCTCAATAAACCACAAAAATGCATGAATTAATTATACTTTACCTTATGACCTCATCAATGGCTAATGGTAATGTTCTTTGTCATTTATCCAATCTTAGGTAAGCCAAAAAGGTATAGATGAGGAGTATAATAGGGTAGTGGGGATGTCAATTTAGAGGCTCAACATTCCATCATGCCAAAACCATTGCATGTCCTCACGCAACTGAAACAAACCCAAAATTTTTCAAAATTTGAGACTCCATTCTTTACTTCTGTGGATTAATGATGTTGATGGTTGAGGCTTCTGCTTTCATCTCCCTTTTTATGACCCTAATGTATTGTAAGAGTCTTAGTACCTTCTTGAGCTTATTAGAAGTCTCTTCATGGTCATCTTGAAGTTGCTGGTTGGTTGCCTTCAATTGCTCGTTTTCCTTTTTGATATACCTATCCAATAGTTGGTATTCCTTCACTTCTTGTTTGAGTTCCTGGTTTTGTTTTTGCAACTCCCCAATATTTTTCTTCATCTGTTCTTTTGTTAAGGTCCTTGTTGACTCCATTGTTTCTGGCTAGATGTATTCTCTTTCCTCCACTTCCTCCCTCATCCCACATAAAGTAATAGTGACTTGTTCCTCAGTCAAGCTAGGGATGTCATCCTGGACTGATAGGTCTTTAGAAGGGGAGGTAAGATCTATTGGATCTTCATGTGTATGAGGACTGACAACTGCTTTTCCTTTCTTTTCCATGCTCCTTGTGGTTCTTTTACAAGGGGGTACTGGATCAGGGGTGCTCACAGGCTTCCTTTTTTTTTTTGTGTGTGGAATGGTTACAGGGGATTGTTCTATAGGCTATTCACTTTTATTTTCTGAGCTATTCTTCTCTTTCCTCACAGTTTTTTTCTTATGACCCTTCTCCTCAAGTGCTACTGTTGAAGTCTCCTCTACTGATTTGGTTTTACCTTTTGATTCTTGAATTTTAAAAATCTTATTGACTGTGGAAGAGGGCCCTGCTTGTTTACTAGCTTTATCATTTTGGCTCACTGTTCTAGATGATGATGGAGTTACCTTATCTTTCTTGCCCTTTTTATTTTGAGGTTCCTTATCTTTCTATGGAGCAAGCTGAACTTCCTCTACATGTTTTTTTTCTGTGGGAAGGTGTCGAGTGATGAGGATTTTCCAGCTAATCCTTTGCTTCCCGATTTCATGTAAAACTAACATCTTAATAAGACCTGGATGGTAAATGCTAGTCTTCTCAGTTTTGGATAGGGATTTGACACCTCTTACCATCTTGTTCAGACTCATCCATAAAAAATACGGGAAATCAATTTCAGGGCGTCCTTCAAAGTGTAATAGAAGCCTAAGATGATATATGAAGGTTACAACATACCTGCCCTCACAAGTGAGGAATCGTTGAAGACTAGCAAGCATTGGATGATACTCTTCCTTGATATAGTTCCTAGGGATCCCCTTTTTCCAATCAGGGTGCTGATGGTATTCTTTCAAAAATCGTTGTCACATTTCTTTGTTGATTCCTACTCCTTTGAAATACTTGGATCCTTTGTTAGGTAATCCCGTGGGCTCCCTTAAAGTTGCTTCATTGATTGTTAGCTGCAGATTGCCTATATGCGCAATCTCTCCATTGTAACCCTGAATAAATGCATGAGATACCTTCTCATGACAGCCTGTGAATTTCTCCAAAAATGGCATCCATCCTGCTCTAGCATACTTCTCTCTACACAGTTGGAAATCCTCGGTCTTTCTATAAATCTGGAAGACCGGTTCATGTCTACTTACAACCATCTTTATAAATTGTGAGAAAAAAAAATCAGGCTGTAGCGCAAGGATTTAGTCAGCTGATGAGGGTAAGGGTTTGGTACCAGAGATTGTAGGGAGAGGTAAGCTCGGAACTGGAGAAAGTTTGGTAACGGAAAAAGATATGGTGATGGCGTCGCTAATTCGAACGGTGAGTTTAAGTAAAGATGTCGCAAAGAGAAATTAAGACAAGATGAGGCTCATATGGATGGCTTCACCACCCAGATAAGCCATTTCATTTCTACCTGTTAGTGCAATTTTGGGGACGGAACGTTGGGTGTTGAAGCATCATTGTTGTTTGGGATAGGTGATTGGACTTCTGAGTAGTGAATTTGATGTTGAATCGTGGCTCATGACACGAGATACGTTCGTGATTTCTTAAGGACGAAGCACGTTTGTGGGTCATCATTACTAGACATGCTCCATATTCACACTTTTGATGTGATTTTGCCTTCAATAATTTTCAAGCGCTTATGTGATGAGAGGATTGATTAAGGTTAAGCATATGGGTATGAGGGAAGTGAAAGTTAGGTGCATGGTTTTAACACTAAGGTCATAAGATCTAGTATACGTTTTCAAACCTCTTGTAGTTTTATAAGCAAAGGAAAATAAATAATACCATGTTACCTTTGTTTTTACCATTGTATAATCAATACCCATAGCATATGTGACTGCCTTTGTATTTGAAGCTTGCAGATTGTCAGAGTTCATCTTTTTAGGCTGGAGTTTTTTGGAAGCTTGGTACCAGAATTTCCTGTACTTCATGAGACTTCTTTATTCTGTGCTTGTCTTCTCTATTCTGGTTTTGTAGTGTTGTAGAGTGAACTTGATGGTTTCTGAGGATGAGGTGTGAGTCTGAAAAAGAGTTCTGAAAGAGCTCTTTGACCCTCCCCCATGCCAAGGATGTTGCATATCCTTATGCAAAAAGATTCACAATCTGTATCATAATGGAGAAAAGATGATAAGAGAAAAGAAACCAAATCAAATTCCAAAAGTACATTTATCACCTGGCATATGATCACAGCCTAAAAATTGAAATTGCCTTTCTTTTGATGACTTATTAACAAGGGTAGCATTCAACAGTGAAGATAGGGAGGTGTTTATAATTTTGCCGGAAGAACAGATCCAACCTAACTTGCTTCAGAGATTTACTATCATTAGATGTTATGGATAAATTTCACAGTATAAGTAGATGAGACTCCCTAGTTAGGGCTCCACTCTTAAGAAGTTTCCTTCTTAGGTAACGTAGGATTTAGATGTCAGACCAGTAAGGTTGACTTAGGGTAATTCTTAAATGGACATTTGCTTGTAATAATTATCTTTGTTTATTAATCTGGAGTTGTATCTCATAAATGTTAATCAATGAGCTTTACTTGTAGAGTTCATTTTTTTTTATGACAAAAGTGAAAATTTCAATCAGACAAGTATAGATGAGACATTTCTCAACCAGAATCCACTGCCAGCAAGCCTGTTCAGTACTCTGGTGGGGTAGTTTTGATAATTAGTGAGAGACATCCCTTCCCCAGGCAAAATGCCCCATTGCCAACATGCATGTTCAGTACCCTGATGGGTTTGCCTAGTCATACCACAGCCCGGTACCCACTGCCAGTAGACCTGTTCAGTATCCCGGCGGGTTAGTCTCTTAAACCCTTTTTCCATCAGAGGATTCTTGTCCATAGTCACCTATTTCGATTTTTATTAAAGAGTGCTTTTTCATGGTGACAGGGGAGGCTCGTCTGAAAACCTTTTTATAGGCTGGGATGGTATTGGGTTGGAAGGTATATTCTCTTATTTGGATGTCTTTAAAGATTTGTCTGAAGGAAAAATAAACTTATGTATTTCACATTAGATCCAGATGTATAATTTTGTCTGAGTTTGTCCATAAGAGAATGACCTAAAGTTACCTTAGGGTACTGATATCTCCTCTTCCATAAAAGTTTTCCTAGTGTGCCCATGACAGAGAGTGTTCATATACTCATATGTTACTCTTTAGAAAAGATAATCCAATGAATACTATTGAAGTCTAGTTAGGGTGAGATAGTTACTTGTAGGATAATATAGTTTTTATCCCTTTAATCATGCTGAAATACTAGATAAGGGAAACCTTTAGACTTTAAAGCAGATTAAGCATGGTTCTTTTAACAATCATAGGTAAAGATTATGTCTTCTTTGTCAACCAAAAGAAATTAAAATACTTCCTTTTAGCTAGCAACAGAACCAAAAGAAATTAAAAATTCTTCCTTTTAGCAACAAAACCAAAAGAAATTAAAGATACTTCCCTTTAGTCAGCAACAGAACCAAAAGAAATTATTGCTTCATAAGGGATGCCATTTGATGCTGCATTCGGCTTCTTGGTTCCAGCTTAAGTGGTTGCTGCATGGCTTCATACTTCATATTAATTGACATAATCTTTTGGAATATGCGTAGCATTCCTTGTCAATTAGGTGATGTGTCCTGATAGTACCGTATAAGGACAGACTTTTGGTACCAGACCAGCACAGGACTACTGGTATCGGACCAGAGAAGGATTTTTCTTACCAGAGTATTGTTGATGCCTACAAACTGATGTTTAGCAAGTTCTTGAAGGATCAAATAAATTATAGAAATCTACTTACAAAGATAAAATGCGAACGTAAAACAAAAGGAGGTAAGAATCCCTTGTTACCTTCATCTTATTAACAAAACACAATCCACACCTATGTACAAAAGTTTTAAAAATAAACCAATGAATCAATGTGGATCAGTAGGAAGGTCTTCTTCCTTACTGTTCACCTGCATATCTGAATTCTGTAGTGTACGTGTAAAAAATTCCTCTTTTGATAGGGTTTGTTATAAATTCTCAACCGGTGACCAGTCACAAGTAGTGGTGTCTGTTGTTCATCAATTGTATTTATCTTGATTGAACCATTGTCATAGACAGTGTCAATTTCGTAAGGTTCCATCCAACAAGTAGTTAACTTACCTTTGAAGTTCTTGAATCTCCTGTCATACAACAGGGCCCAATCTCCTTGTTGAAAATTTTTCTTTTTGAGATACTTGTCATGCCATTTTGTTCTCTTCTCTTGAATGAGGGTGGTTCTTTGAAGTGCTTCCTTCTTGATTTCATCCAACTCATTAAGCTGCAAGAGTCTTTGTTGTTGGGCTTCATCCAAGTTCATGCCAACTTGTACTGTAGTCCTGAAGGTTTTGATTTGGAATTCTATGGGGAGAATTACCTGCTTCCCATACACCAACTCGTAGGGTGTATGTCCTGTTGTATTCCTCCAGGTGATTCTATAAGCCCATAAGGCTTCTAGTAATCTATCAGCCCAGTCCTTGTGGTGTAGATGTATTGTTTTGGTAAAAATGGACTCAATAACTTTGTTGGTAGATTCTACTTGTCCATTTTCCTGTGGATGGTAGGGTGTAGATTTCCTGTGTTTAATTTGGTACTATTTTGTAACAACTTTGATGAGATTAGAGGTAAATTGTGTTCCCTGATCAGTCACAATTTCTCGAGGTACACCAAATCTAGTAAAGATGTCATTAAAAAGGAAATCTACCACTGATTGTTCACTTGCAGCTGGTAAAGCTTTTGCTTCAACCCACTTAGTCACATATTCAGTACATACAAGTATGTACTTTTTCTTTTTAGATGCAGGGTTAATGGGCCCTACAAAATCTAATGCCCATTTCTCAAAAGGCTCAATGACTACTTGGGCTTGAAGTGGCATTTGGTCTTGTGCAACAGGCTTACCCATTCGTTGGCATTCATCACAATTGTATACATAGGTTTTAGCATCTTTGAAAATATGAGGCCAATAATAACCAGATTGCATAACTTTATAAGCGATCCTCTTGTCTGCAAAGTGTCCTCCACAAAGACCATCATGGAAGGCTTGCAAAATATCATGAATTTTATCTTCCCTTACACATCTCTTGATTACCAAATCTGGTCCTGTTTTGTAGAGACAATCATCGTGCCACATATAGTTTGCACTTAGCTGAATTACTTTTTGTTTTTCTCTAGGAGACAATTTCCGAGGCATCTTCCATGTCACAAGATAGTTAGCTACATATGAATACCAAGGAGTGAATGTAGAAATAGCAAACAAATTTTCATCAGGAAAGTTATCTTCTACTGGTGCGTTATCTACCAGATGAATCATTCTAGATAAGAAATCAGCCACAAGATTATGCTTACCACGTCCATCAATAATGTTGATATTGAACTCTTGTAATAATAACAACCATCTTGTAACTCTAGGATTTGTTACAGGTTTTCTCATTAAGAATTTGATGGCTGAATGATCACTGTGTACAAAAGCTTGATATCCTATAATATAGTGTCTAAATTTATTGATAGCGTGGACCACAACTAACAATTCTTTTTCTATGACCGTATAATTAACTTCAGTTGGAGACAAATTTTTATTGACAAAGTAAATAGCATGAGGCATTTGATTTTCCCTTTGTCCAAGAACTTCCCCAAGAGCTATGTTTGAGGCATCGGTACAGATATGAAAAGGAAGGGACCAATTTGGTCCTCTTAATACAGGGGTAGTTGACAATTTTTGTTTTAGAATCTCAAAAGATATTTGGCATTCATCATCCCACTTGAATTTGACTTCTTTAGATAATAACTTGAATAAAGGGGTAGCTAGGCTTGTAAAATTCGGAATGAATCTTCTATAGTAGTCAGCATGCCCTAAAAAGCTGCAAACTTCCTTTTGTGAGGAAGGTATTTTGATTTGTGTGATAATATGAATCTTTGTTGAATCAATTCTCATTCCAGAACCAGAGATGTGATGTCCCAAAACAATACCTTCAGTGAGCATCATTTTTGACTTTTCATTACTTAGGGAAAGATTAGTTTCCTTACACCTAATCAAGACTTTTTCTAGACTGGTCAAAGCTTCCTGGAAGTCTTTTCCATGGACTATAAATTCATCCATGTAGACTTCCACGCAATCATTGGTCAAGTCAGAGAAAATGGCTAGGACAACCTTTTGAAAAGTGGTTGGGGCATTGCAAAGTCCAAAAGGAAGAACCCTATAAGAATAGGTTCCCCATGGGTAGGTGAAAGTGGTCTTCTCCTGGTCTTCGGGTGCTATTTGTATTTGGTTATAACCACTAAACCCATCCAGAAACGAAAAATACTTCTTTCCGGACAAGGTATCCAACACCCGATCAATAAATGGTAAGGGAAAATAATCCCTATGGGTGGCTTTGTTCAACTCCCTAAAGTCTACACATATTCTCGACTTACCATTTTTCTTGGGAACTATGACAAGTGGAGACACCCATTGACTATCTGAAATGGGGTATATGAGATTGGCTTGAAGGAGTTTTTTCAATTCCTCTTTTACAATATCTTTAAGGGATGGATTCATCCTTCGTTGAGGCTATCTAACTGGTCTAATTTGGTCATTAGTGTAGATATGATGTGTGCATGTGTCAGGGTGAATTCCTTTCATGTCTGCATAATCCCAAGCAAAGGCATCAAATTGTCTTTGGAGCATTTCAATTACTTGTGTCTTTTTTTCTAGTTCCAAACTAGAGTTGATATACAAAGGTTTTCCTGGGATAATCTCAACAAGTTCAATACTTTCTTCCTTCTTTGAGGAAGCTGGTGATAAAATATATAATTGAGTGATATCAGGGTGCCAAGTTTGTTGAAATTCAGAACTGAAAATGTGTGACAATTCTGCAAAAGACCTCGGGTATTCAATACAATTTGTATCAGCCAAAAATAAACTTAAGACTTGTTCATTTGATTGTTCTTGCATTCCTCTTACCTATTCAAGTGTTAATAGGGGTTTGATGCAATCTTTTTCTCCATAGGGGTTTTCTAACCAGACATGTATCTCCTGTGCCAATTGGGCAGGAGGAAAGAGGACAAGCTTTTTCCTATGTGTGCCATTGGATATAGTCATCTCACCAGACCGACAACTAATAAAGGCATCTACTGTGGCCAGCCAAGGACGACCAAGAACCACATGGTGTCCTAGTTTGGAGGATGGTTTAGAGTAGATGACTAGAAAGTCTACTAGATATTTCCAAGAAGCTAGAGTGACTGTGGCATCATCTAAACTTCCTGCAGGGCTAATGACTGACTTATCTACCAACTCTATCATGGTTTGGGTTGGCCTTAATTGGTTGATTTGGAGATTTTTCATAGTGTCAAAAGGAATTACATTAATTGCTGCACCCAAATCAATGAGTGTGTTTGGTAAAGAAATACCATTAATTTCAACAGTGACTACTGGGTTCCCAGGGTCATTATATTTGTATGGCATTTCATAAATAAATTCAGATAATTGCCCCACCACCTGAACAAGGGGAGGTTCCTTCTTTTTCCTTCCTGGTTTCTTAAGGCAAAGATCCCTTATGATTTTGGCATATATGGGGATATCCTTAATGGCTTGCAGCAGAGGTATTTTTATACATACATTTTGTAATTCATCCTCTATATCTTTGTGCAAGGGTGGGTTAGGTTTCTTCACTAATAGTGTTTCGGGGTAGGGTGGAATATTAACTTGTTGAGGTACTCGTATAGACTAAGAAGTGATTGGAATAGGAGGGGAAGTCTCTTCTTCTAAGGGGGTGGTTTGAGTGTTTTCTTCCTCAGAATGATTATCATTTTCTTCCTGAATTATTACTCCAGGATTTGATTGATTTACAATTTTCCCTGATCGTAGTTGAATTTCATAGGTGGGAAAGGTTTGAACTTTTGTATTTTTCACAGGGTGGGTCGGTCGATTATTGGGGTTAGGGATTGGCTGGGTAGGGATTTTTGTTGGTCTTGCAGGGTTGTGGGAATCTTGGTTTTGTGGTTGTTGATTGACATTTATAGGTACTTGCTGCTGCTGGTTAGGGTTCAAGGGGGTTGTAAATTGTTGTTGTATAGGAGGTGGGAGTAAATCTTGCATCTGTGGTGGGTTAAATCCAGGTAGTAATTGGGAAATGTTTGCAGGATACTATGGATATGTAGGGTAAGAGGGATTCCCATACATAGGCCCCCTCCAACCTTGTTGCCAAGGTTGAGATTGAGCTTGATGAGGTGTCCATTGTGGATAGGTCATTGGGGGAGGACCCCATTGTTGATGTTGATACCGTGCATTAGAGTCATAAAATGCATTGGGGTTTTGTGCTCTCCAAGGTCTTCTGGAAGGGTATGATTGTTCTTGTGAGACTCCTCCTCCCCTATACATGGCTTGTAGTTCAAGAAAAGTTGGACACTCAGATGTGGGGTGTTCTAGTGTACACAGGCCACAAATTTCTATGACATTTAATGGACATTCTTTCTCACCATGCTTCTTTCGGCCTCTAGGACAAAAGATTGCTAAAACAGTCTCTTCTTCTTGTTTCTTTTTCAGTTTTAGGGTATCTAACTGGTTACTGATTGTGCTCAAGATGTCTGTTTTAAAATTCTCTAATAAGTTTCCTAACTCAATTCTGGTGACAGTTTCTAAGCTTTGTCTTGTATTTTTGCTAAAAGAATCTCTTGGTGCTTTGCCTGTTTTAGCTTGTCCTCTTGAGTATCTTCTATAGTAATCTGCAATCTCTGCAAAAGGATTTTGGTGCACATATCTTGAACTTAACAAATTTAAAACTTCTATGCAGTCATCTCTAATACCCTTCAAAAATATGGTTCTTACTACAGCTGGGTCTGTGGTGAATAATTTTGATTTCTAGTAGTTGTATAATAACCTTTCTAAGTAGTCTTCAGGGCTTTCATATTTTGTTTGCTGCATTTTAAAAATGCCATTTTTAGCATTATCCTTACAATAGTCTTGGTATTTTCGTAAAAATGTGTCTTTCATCTGATCCCAAGAGAAGATTGTATTTTCTCCTAAACTCATGAACCATCTTAAGGCTGAATCCTTCATTGTAGCAGGAAAGAGCTTAAGTTTTTGGGCATCGTCTGAGTAGTTATAGCTTCTACATAATGTGTCAAACTCGAATAAGAATAAGTCTGGATCTTCAGTTGACATACCTCTAAAAGTGGGTAACGATGATAGTGGGATGTTTTTCATGCTAATGTTTTTGGAAATATCCAAGATTGGAAACCCAAAGGTCTCAGTCTCGGTGGCTGCATTTCCTTCTTCTTCTGCCATTCCACTGATAGATGGTTCAGAAACTGGATTTTGTGTGTCTCCTGAACGTTCATCAGATTCACGTTCTGCCCACCCCAATGTTGATTCTTTCGTTTTAGGTTCTTCTTCTGGAGCCTCGCTGGCTCCCCTTGAACTTTCTCCTGGTGGAATTTTTCCTGCACCAGTGTCAGTTGGATTAGTTGGGGGGGGGGGTTGTTTTTTAATCTTTAGAGCTTACAAATCTACCCTTATTATCTCTATATCTATGCATAAAATGGAAATTTGATTCTTAACTGAATTGAAATCCTAATTCTATCTAGAAGGTAAGAAGGCAACCTAGCTTCGAAGAACCCCACTCTAGTGGCCGCGTGGCTCTTCACTCACGTTTTAAATGTTTTATCCTCCTCCCTCAAGCAGCCTCTAAAATCATTCAAAAACTATGCAAACAATCTAAGCTAAAAATTACTTCCTACCGTTTGCAACTCCCCGGCACCGACACCAAAATGTTGTGCTACTTATATGTGTAATATAATGCACTCATTAATTATCAATATGGGATTCGTAATCAACAGAGTTATAAGACACTAGTAAGAAAGGTACTTCTAATGTCATGAGTATAAAACTATTCTAGATTCTGCATGCTGGAAATAAAACAAACTAGCAAATCAAAACACACTTTGGTTGTCTTTCACAGAGAGGCTATCTACTCCATTATGGCACATGCAAGTATGATATGGAGTTCTTTTGACAGATCAAATCTGCTATCTGACCCATAAAACTAACTATGCAATCACACTTCTGAAAGGGAAATCACACATCAATCATCAAGACATAGCATGGGTAGTTCAATAGTCAATATACTGAGTATGTTGTGGTTCACAATGTGCTGTTGTGAACTTCAATAATTCTCCTTCAAATATGTCTAACTACTGCTGCCAACATTTATGTCCATGAAATGAAATCAAATTCATAAAAACAGAAACAGAGCATATGCAAAAGATCTCTAAGCAATCAAAACCTAAACTGAACTACACTGCTATCATCTGAAAAGATCAAAGCTTCAACTAGTCTAACATTTATACTATTGAAATCAACTACTAACACTAATCTATAAGGATGTTGACCTTTGTTGGGCGGTGCTACCTTGCCGCTTCAACAGGTCAACGACTTGAGTCTACAGTAATCTTTCTTTCAATCCACGCATTCCTCTTACTCAAATTTCAAAACATAGAATCAAACTATGCTAACAACTCAACTCACATTCATTCATAAATGATCAAGACCTGGAAATAATTGACATCCTCCTATTAAACTTCAACTTAAAACCCGTTCTGCAATATGTAACACTGCTTCACATACTGTGTTATGCTAACTCTCTACTACCTCCACCATCCTTGCCATGACTATTTAAACAGTCTTAGTCATGAAACACAAGGAGGTGAAATATTTAGCAAATCAGTCAATTGTCAAATTTATATATTCGGTTACATATTTTAAGCTTCATCCTCATGACACGAAGTGTATGAGGATGAAGCAAATAAACAAACTAGCTTAACATAACCTTGCTAGAGCTTTGATGATTCAAGAAACATCTAGCAATTATCTTGGGCATGATCTGGAGCTAAACTTGGTATATTATGCTTCCTATATTAGTACCGGATCGTGACAGGTGAGATTTGGTAAATGGTACCGGATCCAAACAATATGGAAGTGGTTGGTACCGGACTAGAACAGTCTGCGGCTATTGGTACCAGATCGTGACAGTGGATGGTTCGGTACCAAATCTAAATGGAAGGTGTGCTTGGTACCAGATTTGGACAGTGGCAATCTGGCGCATGAGTACCGGATGGATGAGCTAGTACAGAAAGGCTGGTCTCATCTAGAGGTCAAAGGTTACACATGGTAAATTAAAACATTAGTACATGAAACATTTAGTCTCCTAGCTCAATAAACCACAAAAATGCATGAATTAATTATACTTTACCTTATGACCTCATCAATGGCTAATGGTAATGTTCTTTGTCATTTATCCAAGCTTAGGTAAGCCAAAAAGGTATAGATGAGGAGTATAATAGGGTAGTGGGGATGTCAATTTAGAGGCTCAACAGGGACAAACAAGAAGAAATCTTATGGAAACAAAAATCTAGAATTAGATTGTTAAGGGAAGGAGATAAGAAAATTCATTTCTTCCACAACGCTCTCCTTAATATAATAAATAGAAATCAAATTGTTTCCTTAAGGACCACAACATGACTAGAAAAATTAGAACAACAGGAGAATATTGAAAATGAGCTGACTAACTACTTTAGTCGAATTTTATGGAAACCAGTGGTAAATTGAGAGGAAGTGATCCAGACAATCACCAATGTCAATCTAACCTTAGTATAACTTGAAAAAAATATCTATCTGATGCACTCCATATCCATGTATGAGGTGGAAAAAATGGTCAAGGATATCGTCGTGGGTAAGTCACTAGAACCTGATGGATTTACCATTGACTTCTTCTAGGCTTGTTGGAAGATCATTAGAAAGGAAATCTGGGATGTGGTCAAGGAATTGAGATTTTTAGGCACAATCCTCCAAGAGTTTAATGCAACATTTATTAATTTAATCCCATAGGAGAGGGAGGAAAATACAACTAATAATTTTAGATCCATTACACTTTGTAATGTCATTTATAAAATTATCAAAAAAATAATTGCTAATAGATTGAAGCTAATTTTGAATAAGATCATATCTCCAGAAAAATGGGGGCTTTGTAGAAGGAAGACAAATTCTCAAGGGGATAATTTTAGCTCATGAAAAAATCCATTCTCTGAAAACAAATAAGAAACAAGGAATGTTGATTGAACTTGACATGTCAAAAGTGTATGATCTCCTTAACTAGACCTTTATCCAAAGCATGCTGGCAGATTTTGGATTTTGCCAAGATTGGATCCACTGGGTCAAGAACTTGACATCCTTGGTTTTTTTCTCTATTTTGATTAATGGGACTCCCTCTTCTACTTTTAACCCAACTAGATGAATACGATAGGGGGATCCCCTCTCCCTTTTATTATATATTATCATGGATGAATGGTTAGGGAGATTCATAATTTCATCTATCTCAATTGGGAATATCAAAGGGATCTCCCTCCACCCTAATGCTACCCACGTATCCCACTTACAATTTGTAGATGACACTTTGTTGATGGGCCAACCCACTTTCAGAGAAGCTTTAACCCTCAAGTCTATTTTTCGACGTTTTTATGATAGCTTATGGTGCCCTCATTAAGCATGATAAATACCATATTTTCTTCTTCAATACTCCTTTGTTGATTCAATGAAATATTTCTAGGACTCTTGGTTTATAGCGGGATTTTATGCTCTCTAAGTACCTAAGATCTCCCTTGCTATACAAGGCCCTCCGAAATGTCTCATGGGAATATCTGTTAACTAAAATTGAAGTGAATCTCTCTAGCTAGACTTTATTTTTTCTCACCCAACTTGGAAGGATCCTTCAGATTAAATTTTTGTTGCATTCTATGCCCTCATATATTTTTTTGTCCTTGTCACTCCCTTGAAGATAATCAAGCACATCCACAATTTTCAAAGGGCCTTCCTTTGGGGGGAACCCTTTAAGGAGAGGAAACGACCCTTGGTGGCATGGGATAAGATTCACGTACCAAAGGAGGATGGAGGACTTGGAATTAGAAATCCTCTACTTATGGGGAAATCCTTGGCATCTGAAACTTGGTGGAGAGGTTGAAAGCACAAGGAAATCTATAGGAATCAATTTGGAGAGCCAAGTACATGGACATTATCCTATTTGGTGAGATATTTCGTATGGAATATGAGTGTTTGGGATATTTGATATGGAACAATGCTTAGATCAATTGAGGTCTGGTTTAGGAACATTTCTTTTGGGAAGTCTGAGATGGCCATTCTTCTCTCTTCTGGGAAGATGCTTGGGAGTAGGAACCCATTATTGATAGGTAGGACCTTTTCCAACAAGTTAAGACCACCATCATGCAAAAGTGTTGGACATAGGTTTGTCATTATTGAGAAGAGCAAGATGGTACAATTCAATTTACTAAAAGACCCTGGACACAATGTGAGATATGGCCAACAATGTAGAACACATAAGCTCATGGTGATCTGGATGATTTTCAACACGAAATGAGAGAGGAGATATAATAAATAAATGTACATAGATATATCAAATATCCACTAATATAACATAGATATATCAGAGATATAACAATAAACACAAAGATACAGTAATACACAATTTCTATTAATGAGAGAAATGTATAAAACTATAGAAATATAGAGTGAAAGACTCGTTAGAATGGTGACAACTTATCTATGAGAAGAGATGTGATGACTACTCACATTCGCAAGAAGATGATTATTAAAATGAGGCTCCAAAGGCCTTTTTTAACACAAATAAAATCCAAAACCCTAAACCTAGAAGATGAAAAGACAACAATTTTGGTGGACCCCGTTTTGGGTAGTTTGGTGTATCAACTTCTCGGGGGCGTAACTTTGGCCTAAGATCTTCGTTTTGGGTGCACAATAGCTCGTTGTAAAGGTATTGATGGGGAGATTAATTTTCGGGTCTCACTCAGAGCCTTCATCTATCATTGAGGTACCCGATTGTGAAAATAGATTGTTTAGGCCCTCAAAATGGCCCCGAAAGTTTGGGACTGCTAAAAATAGTAAATTGCCAACAAATTGTTTTGAGCCAGTTGGAATAGGTGGGTGGCCACTGATATCCACCTGGACCAATCCTTCCTCCTTATGGGGAATTTTTCTCCATTGTGTTGAGTTCCTAGGGGGGAGGGGGAAGCGTTTGTTGAATCTAAACCTTGGTGAGTTGCTTGCCTTGCTGGAGAAGTTGCGCTGCTTGGTTTGTGGGAGGTTTTCGAGAACCTGATGAGATGACTGTGTGCAGAAGGAATATTTGTTCTTTGCTTCAACATTTTCGACCTGCTTCTGCTGGATAGAAGGTGCTTGGACTGAGGTAGTAGTGGTTACAATGTCCTTTTGTCCACCTTTTGAACATATTGTGAAGAGATGAACTTTGTAGTATGATATACTACCTTACGACATTGTTTAGGTGGGATATTAGTTGGAACTACCTCTGGTATCCTGTAGAGATGACCCCCCGGAGTCACAATGACACTACAGGGTCGAGACTCATAAATAACATGGTGCTTCCACATCTATGGCTAGAAAAAAATAACATCACAGACATCCAACGTGGAAACATCACATAATACCTCATCCTTGAAGGGATGGATGTCGTATGACAATCGACACTGCTGGCTAACATGAATATTTTGTCCTTGGTGAAGCTACCTGATGTTGTATGGTTGTAGGTGTGGTGTTGTCGACAATCCCAACTGCTTGGCGACCTATGTTGAGATGAGGTTCTTCTGGCTTCCACTATCAATAACAAAATGCAATGGGGTCCCCTTCACCCACATCTGTGAATGAAAAAGGCGCTCCCCCTCTTCAGGATTTTCTAGTTCTTCTGGTTGAATTGTTGCGGTCGCGATAGTAGCAGTGGGATCTGTCTCGATGATTTGTCTTCTTCCATTATTTTCTGAATCAAATTCAGAATCAGGGTTCAACTCTTTTTCTTTGATCTCGACCACCAATGATTGTTTTGAGCAACATTCATCAGTGTTGTGCCAGGAGATTTTGTGGAAATCACACCACTTTCCAGTGTCCTCCTTCATCTTTTTGTTTCCCTTCTTTTCCTGTGTCTTGGATGGGTTTTCGTGAGGCTGTTTATTAGGGACGAATTTATCATACTTTGGTTGTTGCGGATTTGCAGACTCGAACTCCCATTTGTTTTGGTGCCTAAATGTTTTCTCGATTTTGACAACGTATCGATAGGCAATTCCCAGTGATGAGATGTATAGGAAATACGTTTTGGTTTGGATGTACTTATGCAGAGCCCCGCAATATTTTAGAGCCAAATGTCGCTTAGAGTCTTTGATACCCAACTTGGTGTGCAAGGTATGGAAATTTTTTGTGAACTCTGACACTATTTGGCCCCTCTCT
Organism: Picea engelmannii; assembly: GCA_009831015.1. Classification (NCBI taxonomy): domain Eukaryota; kingdom Viridiplantae; phylum Streptophyta; class Pinopsida; order Pinales; family Pinaceae; genus Picea; species Picea engelmannii. The sequence continues at coordinate 131,681 of ML780467.1, forward strand.
TGTCGCAGTGTGGTCCATCTCATGTATTGGTTGTCATAGTTACCAACAGGGTAATATTGTTCCTTGACAACATCCAAAAAAAGTCCCAAGTGGGATTGAACCCATATATTCCAGAATCCTCTGTGGAACTTTTCTCCTAGTAAGTTTCCCACTAATGTTTGACATGGGGGAGAGCCTTAAGGAGTGCAAAGGTGATCTTTTCCCTGTCGAAAAAACTATGAACAAAGAAATAACCTTCTAGTAGATTTAACCCTTTTTCTAGGGCATCTTCATCTATCTAACCTTCAAATATGGGAATATAAAAATCAACTTGTAACTTGAAGGGAGAGGTGTGTCCAAAGTGGCCGCTTGATGAAGACGTGTTTGCTATTATCGACAGGTGTTGAAGGATGTGAGAAAAATTCTCCATCATTAGTCCCTCTATCGCATGAGAGCTTTCTCAAGCAATAGATTAATAGAATCTTTTGCTCCGTCGATTTTCTTTATTCCACCATGGAGGGTTTGTTGGGAGTGCGAGAGTGATTTTCCTAAAGAGAGACAATCTCGAGACCCAACTTTCTATACTCAGACCTCGTCGGGGACATGCACTGAAAAATGCTCAAGAGCAACCTGCTCTGATACCACTGATCCCGATTATTTTTGGCACGAAATGATAGCGAACATATAATAAAGAAATGTATAGAGATATATTGGATATCCAATAATATAACAAAGATAGAAGAGATATAAAAATAAACACAGAGATATAGTAATACACAATTTCTATTAATGAGCGAAATGTACAAAACTATAGAAATACAGAGTGAAAGACTCGCTAGAATGAAGGCAACTTATCTCTGAGAAGAGATGTGAAGGCTACTCACATTCGCAAGAAGATGATTATTACAATGAGGCTCCAAAGTCCTTTTTTAACATAAATAAAATCCAAAACCCCAACCCCAGAAGATGAAAAGCCAAAAATTTTGGTGGACCCTGTTTTGGGTAGTTTGGTGTATCAACTTCCCGGGGGCATAACAATTGTATACGATCTCTGTTTGGGGCACACGATAGCACGTTGGAAAGGTATCAGTGAAGATATTCATTTTGGGGGCGCAATCAAAGCCTTTGGCTATCATTGATGTGCATGATTGTGAAAATACGTTTTTTTGTCCCTCAAAATGGCCCCAGAAGTTTGGGATTGCTAAAAATAGTAAATTGCCAACAAACTATTTTGAGCTAGCTGAAATAGGTGGGTGGCCACCTATATTCACCTGGATCACATGGGGAAATGGAGGCTATATTACAATCAAGATAGATAAATTTCTATACTGGACAATATATATGGAGATGGAGAAGGGAGGGAGATGAAAACTTTAAAGTCAAGTAAGCCTACAAGATAATTGTAGGACTGGAAACTGTATACAAGAGAGAAATCTGGGACAAAGTCTGGAATCTAGAGTTATGTCTGAAAATATCTAATTTTCTTTGGTTGATTGTTTGGAGGAAAGTGCTAACTTGGGTATATATTCTCTAGAAAGGATATGAAGGTCGTTCAATCTACATGTTATGTAGATTGGAGGGAGACTGAATAGATCACTTGTTCAATGGATGCAAAGAGACATCCACTGTATGGGACAAAGGATATATTTTTTTTTTTCCAGAAAATCTGATAGGACAAGAGGTGACATAGTCCAAATGATAGAGCATTGGAGAGCTAACCCCTTCAAAAACTATGTGATGAATAAGGTCTAGAATTGATTCCTAGGCTTTCTTCTCTGGAACTTATGGAAAGAACACAATAGAAGGATTTTTAAGAAACAACATCAAACATCCAAAAATTATATAGAAGATAATCCAAACAAATGTTCAAGAATTTATCAATGCTTCTAATTTGTTAGTCGAGGACTGGGAATACTCAGGGGCATAGTCCATCATCTTCCTCAACTAGCAACAAGATCAGTGTAGTAAGATCTGGAATCCCTCTCAAAAAATCTATGTTTCAATGTCAAAGGAAACATGGGTTCCTCTCTGATACAGGTGGATATCGGTGGCCACCCACCTTTTCTAACTGGCTCAAAACAGTTTTCTGGAAATTTTGGTAATTTACTATTTTTAGCAGTTTTTAACTTTTGGGGCCATTTTGAGGGCCTAAATGAAGGTTTTTTGGGATAGAGATTCTCAATTAAGGCTAAAGGTTTTGATTGAGCCTCCAAAATGAATCTCCTCGATGATACCTTTCCGACGAGCTATTGTGTGCCCCAAACGAAGATCGTATGCAAAAGTTACGACCCCTGGAAGTTGATGTACTAACTTACCCAAACGAGGCCCACATGACTTTTAGCGCTTCATTTCCTAGGGTTAGGGTTTTTGGATGTCTAGGGTTTGTGACATTCCGGTTTATTGTAAAAAATGCCTTCAGAGCCTCATTGTAATCATCTTATGGTGAATGAGCGCAACCGTCACATCTCTTCTTAGAGATAAGCCGCCACCATTCGAGGAAGCTTGTTTTCTGTTGCATTTTACAGTTTCATATTATTTCCTTATTGAATAGAAAACCAATTTTACTGTATATCTGTTATTCTGTGTTAGTCATATTTTAATAATCTTTATTTATTTCATTCTTCTCATAAAATTCAGATCAGTGGTATCAGAGAAGTCTGCTCCTTGTCGCCTTAATGCATGTCCCCAACGAGGTCAGGGTACAAAGATTTGGGTCTCGAGCTTGTTTCTCTTGAGGACAAAATATCTCGCATGCCCAAGCGACCTCTCATAGAAGGAGAAAATAAAGATGATGGGACAGGAGATCCTTTCAAATGTTGCTTGAGGAAGCCCTCACACAACAAAGGAACGAGATGATGGATAGTTTCGCGCAAATCCTTCGATGACTACCAACAAGCGACACATATTCCTCGAGCGGAGGCGCTGCCCCCTTCAAGGTACACATAAACTTCTATATTCCTATATTTGAAGGTCAGATCGACGCAGATGTTGTAGACAAGTGGTTGAATCTACTAGAAGGGTATTTTTTTGTCCATAACTTTTCGAATAGAGAAAATATTACTTTTGCGCTCCTTTAAGCCATTCCCCATGACAAATATTGGTGGGAAACTTTATGTGATCAAAAGGAAACATAGGAACCCTCATTATTTACAGTCACAACCACCTGGGAATCCTTCATGGATGCTATTAAGGAACAATACTACCCTGTCATAAGTTATGATGACTTTTATACCAAATGGACCACACTGTGGCAAGAAATAGACCAAGCAGTGCCAAGGTTCACAAATATCTTCCATACCTTGTGCACCAAGTTGGGTATCAAATATTCAGAGTGACATCTGGTGCTCAAGTATCGCAGTGCTCTGCATAGAAACATACAAACCGAAATGAAATTTCTAGACATCTCGTCCTTGGGTGCGGCCTATCGATATGTGGTCAAAATTGAGTAGAAGCTCAAAAAAAAGACGTGGCAATTTGGGCCTGGGAACCCCTAAAAAAAATCCAGGAAAGGGCAGCCCCAACCCTAATAACCAAGGACAGAGAAAACATGGAAAATATCAAGACAACCAGTCCAATCCGCAAGTAAATAAGGACATTGGAAATACAAAGAAATATACTAGGAAGTGGTGCGACTTTCGTAAGAGCCCTTAGTATAACACTGCTAATTGTCGCTCAAAGAATTCGCTGGTGGCCGAAGTGAAAGCCTCTGAATTAGATGCAAGTTATGACTCTGAGTCAGAACTGGAAAATGGAAGATGGAAAATTGACATGGAACCTAGTGCCACCGTTGCTACCACCAAGCTCTATCCTGGTGAACCAGACAATACATAAGAAGGTGAGTGCCTCTTCCATTCGTAGATGTGGGTGAAAGGCACCCAACTACACTTCATCATTGATAGTGGTAGCCAGAAGAACCTCATCTCAGCAAAGGTCATCAAGTGGTTGGCCCTGCTGACAATGTCGCACCCACAACCCTACACCATTGGATGGCTCCTCCAAGGAAGCGATCTTCGTGTTAGCCAATAGTGTCTACTATCGTACGACATCAAGCACTTCAAAGATGAGGTATTGTGTGATGTTGTTCCTCTCAAAGTTTGTAATGTTCTTTTGGAGCAACCTTATTTATGGAAACGTCATGTCGTATATGAGTCTAGGCCTCGTAGTGTTATTATTACTTTGAACAAGAAATTGTACAGGATACCCGAGGCAGTCCCTCCTAGTGTTATTTCCTTGATCTCTACCAAGAAATGCAGGAAGGTCATCTCTCAGATCGAGAAATTTGTCTTCTTCATGATTCTCTCTTAGAGTGAGCGAAAGATCATAGCCACATCCAGGGCCTCCGCGATCGATCTCTCCACATAAAAGAAGCAAGTGGATAAGGTCGTGGAAGAATACTCATATATCTTCTCTTCTCCTACTAGGGTATCTATGCACTGCTAGGTCAAGCATCCCATCGATCTGACCCCAGGCGCACCGTTACCTAATGGGCCAGTCTACCGCTGCTCTCCATTAGAAAACGAGGAGATCAAAAGGAATATCTAAGAAATGATCCAAAAGGGGCACATCCAGCCCAACTCATCACCTTGTGGGAGCCCAATCGTGTTGGTGCAAAATAAAAATGGGACCTGGCGACTTTGTATTGATTACTAGGACCTGAATAAAATCACAGTCCGAAACCGATACTCGATTCCCCGAATCTACAACCTCCTTGATCAACTCATGGGGGCCAAATACATTAGTAAGATTGATATGAAGTCTGGCTACCACCAGGTCCCAATAGAACAAACATATGTATGGAAGACCTCCTTCAAGTCAAAAGAAGGTCTTTTTGAATGGCTGGTCATGCCCTTTGGTTTGACAAATGATCCAACAACTTTTATGAGGATGATGGACGATATCCTACGACCTTTCACCAATACGTTTGTAGTGGTGTATCTAGATGACATCCTCATCTACAACAAGACTTGGGCGGAACACTTGCAACATATTCAACAGGTTCTGCACACCCTATGGCAGCAAAAACTATATGCAAATTTGGAAAAATGCTCCTTCGACATGGACAAGGTCCATTACTTAGTCTACATCATTGATCAACATGGTGTGCATGTGGATCTAGCCAAGATCCAGGTCATCCGTGACCGACCAACCCCAACCACACTCACTGAACTTCGGAGCTTCTTGGGCCTCGCATATTTCTATCGCAGGTTCATGTTGGGATTCTCTCATATCGCATGGGCCCTTAGCCAAGTAACCGGAGGTGGCGGTAAGGAAAAAATTGTGTGGGGCCTGCCCCAACAACAAGCCTTTGAGGAATTGAAGAATCATTTGTGCTCATCCCCAGTACTTTCATTACCGGACCTGCAACATCCCTTTGGGATTGAGACAGATGCTTCAGACTATGCTGTGGGTGCCATTCTCACTTAACACGACCACCCTGTGGCATATCATAGTGAGACAGTATCAGATGTTTTCTGTAAGTACCCTACTTATGACAAAGAAATGTACTCCATTGTGCAAGCCTGCCGCTAGTGGAGACATTACATTCTTGGGAAGGAAACAATCATTCACACTAATCACAAGCCACTACAGTTCATGCAGACCCAAGGAAAATTGCAGAATGACCACCATCAGAATTGGTCCACATACTTACAACAATTCCACCTCAACATCAAGTATAAAATAGGAATTAACAACCGAGTTGTTGATTTCCTTAGCCGACCTCTTGTCACAACACTCACCATTGTGCTATACTCTTGTGGCCATGAGACCTTCGTATGGCCCCACCTCTACGAGACAGACCCTGACTTCTCCATCACCTACCAAATGTTGGGCGCCAACTCAGTGGTCGCTAATTTCCATCTTCAGGACGGGTTGTTGTGTCGTTTGGGCCATCTCTGTGTTCCATCAAGCGAGCACGCGAAGCTGATTTGGGAAGCTCACTATAGTCGGGTAGCAGGACACTTTGGTGTCAAAAAGACAGTGTCAGTGCTGCAGAAAACATTTCTACTGGCCGAAACTTCGACAGGATGTCGGCAAGTATATCAGGTCCTGCACCGACTTCACTATTTCCATATAACCACTAAGAAACAAGGCCTGTACACCCCACTGCCTACTCCTGATAGGTCGTGGGAATCCATATCAATGGACTACATGTTGGGCCTCCCATCCACCAAGAGGGGAAATGACTTTGTTTTTGTGGTTGTTGATCACTTTTCCAAGATGGCGATTCTAGCCACCTACAAGAAGAACATCACAACATAAGATACAATCAAGATCTTCTTTGAACGAGTATGGGTACAATTTGGGATCCCACAAACCATTATCTTAGACCATGACAATCGATTCCTCATCACATTCTATTCGAGCCTCTAGTCACTGACAGATACCAAGCTCACCAAATCCACTTCCTTCCACCCCCAGACAGATGGCCAACTGAGTTCGCCAATCAGATGATCGTACATATCCTGCTAATGTACAATTAAAAACACCCCTACACATGCGATGAGAGTCTTCCATATGTCCAACATAAATACAAATAATCCCTACATATCTCAACTGGCCACAACCCCTTTCAGGTGGGGTTGGGATTCCAACCATTGGGCTCCATGGATGTTGCACTACCCCTGGTGACCACCTCGACTGACTCGTCCCCTGCTCCACCAAAAGATGACAAAGCCACCTGGTTCATTGAGAGGATCCAATACATCTGCCAACAGGTTCAGGATATTCTACATAAGTCTAATGCCAAGCACAAGCAACGCCATGATCAACATCGGGTGCCACATAAGTTTCAGGTGGGAGACAAAGTTTGGTTGCACTTGCAGAAAGAACACCTTACAGGGCCCCATCGGAAGCTTGTTCCACTCCGTTATGGGCCATACACCATCACAAGGGCTATGTGTGACAACAATTTTAAGCTCAACATTCCCACTTTCCTTGGCCTGCACTCAGTCTTCAACGTGGCTCTCCTTCAACCATATTTCCCACCATTATTGGACACCTCATAGATATCATAGAAGTTGAAACCAATAGATCTCAACCATCACTGCATGCAATAATAATCCAATGATCATATTGTTGACACATATATCAAGGGCACTCAAAAACAAAGGATCCATCTTTATCGAGTCGTCAAAGTAGGGCAGCTCCTACACCAAGGCAAGTGGCTCACCCGAGGCCAAATTCAACATAAATTTCCTCATCTGATGGGGGAAATCAACACAATGGAGACCATTTCTTCCTAAGGAGGGATGATTGATCCAGGTGTATATCGGTGGCCACCCGCCTTTTCCAACTTGCTCAAAACAATTTTCTGGAAATTTTGGCAATTTACTATTTTTAGTAGTTTTTAACTTCCAGGGCCATTTTGAGGGCCTAAATGAAGGTTTTTTGGGATCAAGCTTCTCAATCATAGCCGAAGGCTCTGATTGAGCCCCCAAAATGAATCTTCTCGACGATACCTTTCCAATGGGATATTGTGCGCTTAAAACAAAGATCATATGAAAAAGTTACGACCCCAGGAAGTTGATGTACTAACTTACCCAAATAGGGCCCACATGAATTTTGGTGCTTCATCTCCTAGGGTTAGGTTTTTTGTATGTCTAGGGTTTTTGACATTCTTGTTTATTGTAAAAAGGCCTTTAGAGCCTCATTGTAATGATCTTCTTGCAAATGAGTGCAATCGTCACATCTCTTCTCAGAGATGAGCCGCCACCATTCCAACAAGCTTGTTTCCATTGCATTTTACAGTTTCAACTTATTTCCTTATTGAATAGAAAACCAGTTTTACTATATCTCTGTTATTCTGTGTTAAGCATCTTTTAATAATCTGTATTCATTTTGTTCTTCTCATAAAATTCAGATCAAGAATGGGGTGGAATTGGAAAACTTGATTAAAGGGATACAATTGGATAAGGAGTTGGGATAGTCCAATTTGATAGTTAAAGGTGACTCCAAACTACTAATATTAGCATTGGGAAGGATCATTTAATCAATCTAGGTAGAATATCCAAAATTTGGAGGTTTTCATAAGGTTTTGACCAAGTAACTAAGTTGGTTGGCCAAATATCAATGATTATACCATCACATATCAAGTTTAATGGAAACTTCTTGGAAGATCGATTGGGGAATGAAGGAGTTACACATACCAATATTTTAAATGTTTGGAAATGGATAGATCCTATACCTTCTTAGCTTAGGGAGGAGTGTAACCATTTGAATGTGGTAGATAATAAACACCTGGATGTGGTGTCAACAAGTGGGTCTCAGACATGTCTTCTAGCTACCACTTCACTTGGTAATCAAAGCCCTCAAGAGGTGAACTGGTTAGAAGTTATGTCACAGATGAAGAGGTTGATGTTGTTTGTAGGGAGGAGTATGAAATCCTCCCCACCAAATGTGGGAATGTTGATTTTTAAGGAGTTCTCTATACATTGGTACACTGAGGAGACTATTGGACTTGGTATTGATCTATGGTTCATAATAGAGCGGAGTACCATGGGGGACAAGGTGATGATTTTATGTAGAGGTGGAACCAGGACGAACATGGAATGATGATTGTTTCAAATGGGAGGAGGATCCTTTCTTACCTAGGCTCGTATAACATTAATGTCTGACTCAATAAGCTTGGTAGAAAATGAAGGAATTGGATCTGGGAGCGATGCTACTAGGCTGGTATTTCCCTCTCATTGCTAGTTCCTAGTAACTTGTTTGGATGTATTTTGTTCTAGTGGCTTTGGATTTGGGGTGTTTTCCTGGTGCTTGTTTGTTTTTTTTATCTCTTTTGATAGAATGGTTAGGAATAGGAAGATGGTTTGAATGTACCTTCCCACATTTGGGCACAACTATATAGTGTAAAAGATTAGGCTTGAAAATGGGTTGGTTAATTGTTAATATTTAGCATGTTGTTGGTTGTAGGTAGTTGTATCCATGTATTTTGTAAGGGGCTCTAGGTTAATGGGACAAAAGGGAATCATTTGTAATGTGTTATCTATCAGTGTAGTTCTAATCGAAAATAAATAATGTATTGGTTTATGTTGAAGGTTAATGGAATGAGACCCCCATTTCAAATTTCGATTGTATTTTTGTTGTATGGTAATGATGTGTTTTATTGTTATTCTCAATATTTTTTGTTGAATGAATATTATCTTATTGATCAATGCATATTTTAATGTGAGCTCCAATATAATGGGTAATGTCTAGCATGAGAAACAAAGGGAAAATATGTCTCACGATTTGAGTGCCAGTTGCAATAGCCATGCTACATGAGCCCTATACACTCCTTAGTCAGGCATAGTGCTTCAGGTCTCTCTAGGGATAAAATATGAAAGTTCTTAGACTACTATAGACCCCCTTTATTGGACACTGATCCAGACCCTGGTTTGATATTGAGCAAACACTTCTCATGCAAAATTCCTAATTATTAGTTGTAACGCCCCATATTTTGACCTTGGGTAGTTAGAACATTGTTGTTTATTAATCTTAATAATTCAAAGTTTAGCATTTGTTTGGAGTCAGTTAGACTTTGTTAGACATTGAGATGTGTACCTCTAGACCCATTTGTATGTTACATGATATATGCTCATGACAAAGATAGTTATTTGATTATTTAAACATGAAAATTAAAATGGGTAAGTTGGGTGCATGTAGACCAATTCAAGTTATGTTCTGAAAGTATAATAGATGCAATGCATGATGTAAATAGGAATACATTTCTTAATTGAGCGTCAATGCAAATATGGATTTTTATATAAATTTGGGATGTATCTGCATCAATATGTGTTATTGGTGAACTAACCTATAGGATGATGAGCTATGTGATAGCCAAATGACTATAGTATTGAGGTAACTGGGATGTCGTAGACATCAGGAAGATATTGTATGCTATAAGTTGTACTTACTCGTTAATTTATGATTTGAAATATTACTATGATCTATGGTAAGTGTGGTTTTGACAGGATGCACAACTTACCCAGAGTGGATGTTTGATGACGTGACTAAGAACAGTAGTTGCACAGTATGGCTCGATATAGGGTGTTGACCCTAGTTCTATGAGGAGGGGTGGAGGTATTTCCCACCGTTTATCCTCTGAAACCTAGAGTCGTGGGAGGGCTGTGTGGAGTCACGCTCCCCTAGACGTGTGATGACGACTGCTAGTTGCCTGTTGGGGAAGCTTGGTCGAGATGTATGACACTTACGCTTATGGGTTCTATCTGGAGTTAGGTCAATATAGTTGACGCTCCAGCTTAGTCCAACAGAGGAAATGATAGGATGGAGATGGAAGTAGGTTAGGAAGGAAGGATGCTTCGATGTTTGTTGAGAATATTGATCGGGGATTAGAGATGCCACTGTTGTTTACTCACTTGGTTCCTACCATGTTTAAAACCCTCTTTGATTTCCTATTGATATTTTAAGTGTGACAATGAGTTATTGATGAATTGGTGTAATTTAGTTTGTTAAAATTATTAAATGATGCATTACTTGATCTGTTGTC
>ML780467.1:153320-181362 GCA_009831015.1 Picea engelmannii
GCTTTGCTGTTCTTGGAGTCACGGGCACGGAGGGCCAAGAAACCGAAAGGTTTCTTGGAGCTAGGAAGCCGGCTAGGCTCCTAGTTGGCAGGGAGGATTCTGTTGTTTCACTCTGGGCAAGCGGGAAAAGAATACTTGGAAGCGCCCAAGACTACATTACAATTGATGAGCTTCTACAAACTAAGGAGGAGGTATTTTTCAGTGATATTTTTGTTATTGATATTTTGGGTATACTTATGTTTTAAGTTCTTAAATCTTAAAGTTAGCCTACTACTTATTTCATCATGTTATTAGATTTATCATTGAGAAGATGTAGAAGAAATGTGTAAATAAAAATCAATGAAATAGTGCTAAAACAACGTTGTTAATGTGTAAGTATTTAAATAAATAGTTAATTGCTTAGCATCGTGTGGATGGGTGCTACATTAGTTCACTAATATGCCTATTATTCACCTTGTTGCATGTCTCTTCCATGCATAATTATAATTTTTTATTTTTTTAAATTCATATTATTGACATAACTCCCAACTACCTTTCTTATTTTTACTCATTTGTGTTCTCTCTTTTATTTTCCTACAATTTTGGTGTATGCACATGATAATTCACTTTTAAATAAATAAAACCTCTAAAATATGAGATGAATAATTTCTAGTAATGCATGTTTCTAGAACCTAACTTCCATTTCAAATTTCACAATGAAACCAAATCTATTTTATCCATGGATGTCCCCTCTAATTAAATGAATGCAATTATCTATATATGAATAATACTTTCATGAGTGCACTTATTTAAAATACCATTCTAAATGCTATGCACATAGATGATAGTCACTCTTTGAATAATGAATCTCAATCACAGATGATAGTCACTCTTCGAATAATGAATCTCAATCAACATTGACATCAAGATCAATATAATCAATACCAAGGGTGAGGCCATGATCACTCCACTCATACAAGAACACACATTTTCATGGTGGGGGGAAAATCAATGTAACATGGGTGAGACCTATGTTAACTCCATCACATTTACTCATAGTGAGAGACTCATGGTAATTGAGTAATAAGGACTAACGATCCTTATAATTCTGGACCCCTCAATTATACCTTGTGAATGACTGCTTACAACTTACCTTTATAGCGACATGTAAACTCTCAGGTGAGCACAATCTCCAAATTGTTACATGGAGGCAGTTTCTAGTACGTAAGAATAATGACACTACTCCTCTATAAATCATACACATGTCACTCCCCCTTCATACAATCCTTACCCATGTGTAAGCTTAATTGGCAATATTCATCCCTATGCCAACACACATCTAGAGACACACATCAAATAACATTGTCCAAAACAATTGTAAATCTTAATTAAATGTTTGCAACATAATATCCAAATTGAGACACCAATGTCTTGACCCCACTTGGGTACATATAACTTGACCCACTATGGAGTCCATACACATGTGGTTCTTTCCTGTTACACATGACAAATCATTAGTGGATTTGTAGAAATAGATCAATTGAATAGTAAAAATGATATATATCCATCATTAGATCAAATTATAAGTCTATGCACCTAATCATATTATCCAACAACATTAACATCATGTAAATCTCAACATGTTCGTGATTCATATATATGTTCATTGCATCAGACACTAATAAAAGATCATAAATCCAAAAGAATTTTAAACACCAATCTAGTCAAAATGCATCAATCAACAAGGTTGGATCATTCACACATCCAGAATACCCTCAAATAGTAATAGCAATAATAATTTCAAGTATAAATAAGTCTAGTGAAAAGAAGAATGATACATTCTCAATAAGGTTGGCTCATTCATACGTCAGGTTGGCTCATTCATACATCTACAATGACCTTAAATAATAATATAAATTATAATATCAAGTACTAATATGTTTGGTGAAAAGAGGGGCATTACAAAAGAGTCCAACTCAGAGTTATCGCTCCCTATCATAAACATATGAGTTATCACTCCCTATCATAAACATAATAAACATATCCTCTTGATGGTTAGCATATCTACCCATCCTCCACATTTTCCATCTCTTTCTCTATGCATATAATACCTAGAAGACAAAACCAAGCCACTTTTCTTCAAATTATTTTCCCATACCATGTCCATGAAGCCACCTATAGGGTGTGTGGATTTAACTACTTATGTAAATAGTGAAAGATAGAATGAATGTAACTATAAAAAAAAGTTTTTAATGAAGAGTTTCGATCTTAAACAATAACAGGTTCAGAAGAAAAACCAATAAACCATTATTTAATATTATACCATCAATTATCTTGAAATAATTTTTCCATACCATGTCCATAAAGCCATCCACAAAGTGTGCATATTCAACTACCTCTGTAAGTAATGCAACATAGAAGGAATGTAGGTCCTCTTGATGGTAACAAAAGGTTTTAATGATGAGTTTCGTTCCACTACATGTAGGTATATGTGGTTATATTTGTTGTAAAGTTATATGTGGTTATATTCATGGTAAATATATGATACATAATGCCATGCAATGCTACCACAACTGCTAGATAGTTCTTCCATTACCGTTAAACGGTCCCACCATTACTGCCAAACAATCTTAACATTACCTCCAAACAATTTTTCCATAAACTACATACTACATCAAATCAATTTTATGGAATCATCATCTATTTTATTTTTTTGATGATACATTTGACACAACTCTCTATTAATACTAATTTTAATGGCTAGAATATATCTATGTACACCTCTTAATGTATCTCTCAATGTAATAAAAACTTTGTTCTAACATATATATATCTATTGTACATCTATGAATGTGTCTAACAACTTAGGAATTCTACCATCAACTTCCATCCCAAAATATAATAGCTATTTACACCTATCAACTTAACTATATAATAAATAACGACACATCAAAATCTTTAATGGTAATTTAAATTAATAATTTTGTTTCGTTTCACCTAAACATTCTAAATCATGAAGGTTAGGCCAATAGAAGAACCACCCTTGGGCAAGCAAGTTCTGAACGAAGGAAACATTATTTGCATGGTTGACACAATTATATTCCATTATTGTTTCTAGACAACAAAGTGTCATGTGATTTACTGTGCATTTTAAGATGCCAAACCTTTAAAAAGGAAAAAATGAGCCAACTTAAGGTGAAAGATAAAATGAGATTATGTTGCTTAAAAAATTAAGTTTGATTTTTAATAATTAGTTTTATCTATGGTATATGTTTAGGCATACATTAATGACTTTTGTTATTTCATATATACTTTGCATGGTATAGGGTTCTATAAGTTGTAAAGTCTGATTTTTAAAACTTAATTATTTATCATTTATTATTTCTCCAGTTACAATTTATTTTATTTCACGGGCTTACTAAATATTGCATGGTATAGGGTTCTATAAATTGTGAAGTCTAATTTTTAAAACTTAATTATTTATCATTTATTACGTCTTCACTTAAATTTTTTATTTCATGTGCTTACTAAATATCCCATATAAGTTATGCACATGTTATACAAAAATTTACATCGCTATGAAATGAAATGGAGAGGTCCTTATTTTTATCATAATAATATAAGAATGAATGAGGGGAAAACCTCCCAATATGTTAGAGGAGCCAACTTTCCTATGAAGTAATGGAAAACAGAGAAAAAAAAAAAAAAAGACCAATAACAAGAAAATGTGAAATTGATTGCAAGTAATTTGGTATCAAAAGTTCATAATTTTAATGTAGTTTCTTGAATTAAATTATAAAACATATATAAAATAAATATAAATATTAAGTTGTTAGAGGTAGTAATTATGAACTCTTGTTCTTGGCATTGTCAGGGTTTGACAGTTGCACAAGCTAGGGTTTGACAGTCACAGCCTCAATAGAGTACATAATGGTTACCAAAGGGGGCGAGAATGACACCCCATCATACAAGCAGGTAGTGGTGGACAGGGGGAAAGGCCCACGGGGCATTGGTTTCAAAGAACCGCTGATGAGCACCTCGAGATCAGGATCAAAAAAGAACCAGGAGAGTAACCAGGAAAAAAGGGACCGTGTGGAGGAGGAAACCAGAGAACCCCAGAAGGATGCACATGAAACAGTGAACTCCAGTGGGGCAGAGGGGCGCAACCCATGCAAACCTAAAACACCAATAATACTCAAGGTTATACAGGAAGACCCACAAAGGCAACTCTATCGGGAACAAATGAAGACGCATGCACTAATTTGCAAGTTCATGGGGTTGTGGCTCATAGAAAAAATGTTGCGCAATTGGATAAAATATCAATGGAATCCAAGTGGAGAGGTGGTTCGAAAGGATTATTCACAACAATCTTCATGAACCTGGAGGACAAGGATAAAGTCTTTGAGGGGGGGGGGGCATATTTCCACGCCTCAGCAGGGTTGTACATGCGGCCGTGGAAGGAAAAAATCTTCCCAGAGAAAGAGACCTTTAAAAATGTCCCACTCTGGTTGCGGTTTTACTCCTTACCGCTAGACTATTGGTTGTCGTCCACCATCAAAGCCATCGGGAACACACTTGGAAAATATGTTAAGACATCGGAAGCAACCCTAAAACGGAGATATACATCCTATGCAAGGATCTGCATATAGATGGATGTGTCGGGGCACTCCCGGAAGCCATAAGCCTAGAATTCATGGATGAGGAATGGATACAAAGCATCGATTACGAGCAGATCCCATTTAGATGCAGAAGATGCCATGAACATGGACACTTAATCAAAGAATGCCCGCTCAATAAAAAACAAGAAACAAAAAACACCAAAGCACAGCAAGATGAGGACGGGTTCGTAAAAACGAGCCACAGAAACAAAGCAAACAAGAAACCAAGCAAAGCCCCAACAGAAAGCAACCCGGAAGCCAGGACTAGACCAAAAGGATGGGAAAGGGCTAACCAAGGGGAAGGAGGGAAGGAAAAGACAAAAGCTAGAGTAGCTAGGGAACAAGCAACTCAGGAGAACATGAATATTCCAAGCAATAAGAGAGAACAAGAAGATAGCGCAAGTCCTATGGAAGGAGGAACCAAAGACGCCAACACCCCAATGCAGAAGGCAGGTGAAGATTCAGAGATGAAACCAAGTGAGGTAGGCACGGAAGACCCTGATCTCAGAGACATTGTGGAAAGGGAAGGAATAGATCTCCCGAACATATTGGAGCAATGGAAAAAGTAGGGAGTAGACAATGTGCCAGCTGAACAACTAGATCGTATCCAATAACTGTTCCTTCAAAGGGAGGAAGCAAAATATAGAGGGATCAAGTGTACACATGATGAAATAGGACACCTAGGAATCAAAGATGGTGAGGGAAACCCACAACATTCACCCAAACAGACGAGGAGTAATAAAGGCAGGAAATCAAACAGCGTAGCCCTACAAGAACTAGGAGCCCTGCTGATAAATTTAGGTAAGATAAAAAATCTCTTTCCCAACTCCCCCCCACACGTTTAAATTAAGATTATAACATGGAATATAAGAGTCCTAAACAACCCACGAAAGCAAAGGATCCTTAAAAATAGACTGAGGAAGGAACAACCCGACCTTTGTTTCATTCAAGAGACAAAATGCACGGTGGACAGCATGGAAACAATCAGTAAAAAATAATGGAGTAAGTACCAGATGTTGGTTGTCGAAGGCCAACAAATGGCAGGTGGTATACTCACCTTATGGAACCCACATTAACTGAACCTACTAGCAGTTGAAGCTATGAGACACACACTCTCGGTCAGCATGCAAATTATAGGTAACACCGAGGCGATTCTATGCACCAATGTGTATGGTCCCCAGAGGTTTGGAAGAAAAAAGGAGAATGCTCTAAGACCTAGAAAATCTAAAGGCTAGATCCCGCAACCTCCACTGGATCTTGGCAGGGGACTTCAACATAATCACGACACTTGTGGAGAAAAAAGGGGGCACCAGGAGACTGGATAGAGATGAGGAGGAATTCTTAGCTTTCGTTGACACAATGGAGATGGTTGACATCAGAACCAACAATGTCCAGTTCACCTGGAATAACAAACGAAGTAATCACTACCAAGTAGCTACAAGGCTAGACAGATTCCTGGTGTCAGAATCCATCATTCTGCAAGGACTAACCTTAGACTGCAGTATCCTACCATGGGGGGGTTCAAACCATTGGCCAGTCCAATTGGAAGCAAACTTCCAAACCACTTCGAAGAACAGACCTTTTAGATTTGAGAAATTTTGGATCGAACATCCCACCTTCAAGGAGGACATCAACCAATAGTGGTGGGAGGAATTACCGGATCAAGGGACAAGGATGTTCAAACTTTTTAAGAGACTCAAGTACATCAAACACAAACTCAAAGAGTGGAACAAGGAAATCTTTGGGAACATAAACCAAGAAAAGAAAAAGATCGAGGATAGAATGAGGATACTCCTTGAAATCTACATAGACGAGGGTTACACAGAGGATCGAAAAAGAGAAGAGATCCAAATGACCTAGGAATGGGAAGCAAGATGCCAGCAGGAAGAAACTCTCTAGCGCCAGAAGTCCAGAATTAGGTGGCTAAAGGAAGGGGAGTGGAATACCAAGTTTTTTCATAGAACCACCATTGTAAGAAGAACCCACAATAAAATCTTGAAAGTTAGGGATCAGGATGGAATCGAAAGAGAATCCCACAAGGAAATTGAACATACATTGGTCAATCACTTCCAAGGGATAGCCCAGGAACCCAACCAAGATAGAACTGAATCCATACAAAGGATAACTCATCACATCCCTAGGTTGTTCACAGAGGAACAAAATGTTAATCTAAACAAACCCATAACAAAGGAGGAAATCAACCAAGTGGTCCAGGAAATGCCCAATGGAAAGGACCCAGGCCCAGATGGATTCAGAGTGGAATTTTTCAAATCCTGTTGGTAAATGGTTAAATATGATGTTTATGGAGTGGTGGAAGACTCCATATGTTCGGCCTTCATCCTGAAAGCGTTAAATGCAACCATGATCACTCTAATCCCAAAAGAAAATGAAGCAAGGACCCCGGATCACTACAGGTTGATAGCTTTATGCAATGTGCTTTACAAGATAATCTCCAAATTCATGGTCAATAGACTGAAACTACTCCTACCCACATTGATTTCACAGGAGCAAGCGAGTTTTGTAGAAGGAAGACAAATACTGGATAACATCATCCATGCCCATGAACTTATACACACACTAAAAATCCAAAGGAGAGGGAGGATGATAATCCAACTTGACCTAGCGAAGGCTTATGACAAGATTAGCTGGCACTATATGGCCAAAACATTGGAAGCCTTTGGGTTTGAACAACATTGGATTAAATAGATTGCCAATCTAGTCTCAACGACAAGCTACTCACTCATAATTAACGCAGCCCCAACAAAAACTTTCTGGCCTTCGAGAGGCATCAGATAAGGAGACTCGTTGTCCCCCTTCCTGTTCATTCTGATGATGGAAGAGCTCAACAGAAGCATAAAAAGTGCAACTGCAGCAGGGGAACTAAAAGGAATCAAACCCTTCAAAGACTGTCCAACCTCCACACACCAACAGTTCGTTGATGACACCCTACTCCATGGCATACCCACAGTCAAGATGGAAAAAACCTATAAAAGAATATTAGAAGACTTTGGGGAAGCCTTAGGGGCAGAGATCAACCACTCAAAATCCATGATCTATTTCTTCAACACTAATCCTGCAATCCAAAGGAACCTGGCCAATATTCTGGGGTTTGAACGCAAAACAATCCCAACGAAATACTTGGGAATTCCCTTGACGGACAGAGCTTGCAAACTGGCAACGTGGGAAGGAGTGATCAACAAACTGTAGGAGAGGGTAAAAAACTGGATTTACAGAGCTCTCAACCTGGAAGGGAGGCTTATCCTCACCAAAGCGGTCCTACAAGCAATTATGACGCATATGATGTCAGTGTTTCCTGCTCCCAAAGGAATACTACAAAAGATAAGAGCCATTCAAAGAGATTTCCTATGGTGAGGTGCTGAAAATAAAAAGAAATGGGCCTTGGTAGCCTGGGAGAAGGTTTTTCAACCAAAAGGCAAAGGAGGCCTGGGGTTACAAGACCCATAGGTAACCAACAAAGCCTACGAGGCAAAACTCTAGTGGAGATGGGTCAAGAAAAAATCAGTACCATGGACAAACCTCTGGAAGGCCAAGTATGCCCCGAACATCAATAACCAAGACCGAATTCGACTCATGGGCACAAGGGAGGGATCAACCATTTGAAATCTCGCCTGGCGCAACAAGAACTGGATTCATAAACATAGCTTATGGGAAGTCAGAAATGGTCAAACTGCCAGATTTTGGGAGGATACGTGGCAACAGGAACCCATAATGGAAAATCCAGATAGGGAGGAGCTCCAATAGGAAATGATTGCGTAAGGCAAAACAACAATCCATCACTAATGGAAGCCAAGAAATGATAGCGACAGATGGAGGACCCGAGACAAATTCAATCCACCAAATAGAGACCGTATCACAACTCTAGTGGAAGAGGTGGAAGAGGAATTGGGGAAAAGGAAAATTGCAATCTCAGAGGATGAGGACCAATTAAGGTGGGGCAGGGAAAATGGTGGGGAATTCAACTTAAAAGAAGCACAGTTTTACATCGCAGACCATGATCAAGAGGACCTGACACAACAATGGGGAAAGATCTGGAGAAACCCCCAATGGCCAAAAATCAAAATGTTCAAATGGATAGTTCTCCATAACCAAATTCTAACCTGGGAAAACCTCAGGAAAAGGGGGTATATAGGCCCTTCTCGTTGCCACCTCTGTCAAGCTAAGGAGGAAACAACCAATCACCTCCTCGATGAGTGTAGTTACACAACAAAACTATGGGATTGGGCGGTAAGCATCTACCGCCAGTCCAATAGAATCTGGGGCAACATTAGTGCAACCATCAACAATTGGAATGAGAGCTACAGTGAAAATGAAAAGGTGAACCTATGTTGGAACCTAATGACGGGGATGATCATCTGCGAAATATGGAAGGAGAGGAATCGACGCATCTTCAGGAATGAAAGCCTACCAGAAGGAAATCTCAAGGATGCAATTATCTCTCAAATACGAGAAACGGTGTAGAGCCACAACTACAAGAAGGAAACAACGAACTCAAAAATCAAGACTCCCGCATCCTGGAGGTTTTTCACCTAAAAGATGGGTGCAACAACACAATGGTAGGGCGGGATCGGCAACTCCAATTAGGAGACTGCAACTGGACCCCCCCTCCATTAGGATTCCTTAAATTAAATTTTGACGGGGTGGCAATAAGAAATCTAGGAGTGGAAAGGATGAGAGGGGTGATCAAAGACAATGGTGGTAACATCATTTGGTTGTATGCTGGGAGTATGGGAAACTCCACCACCAACACAACGAAATTTGGATCTCTGGAGCTTGGCCTTGAAATCCTAAGGGACGAAAGGATGACAAACACTATCGTGGAAGGCGACTCCACCCTGGTCATCAACACGACGAAGAGACTCTAGAATGGTACGAGAGTGGGCAAGGTTCAGAGACACTGGTGCTTGGCTCTATCCCCACAGAAAATCCAGAAGCATCTAAAAACTCTAAACACAGTGGAGTTGTGCTGGGTCCGTAGGTCTGCAAATAGCGTGGTAGATAGACTAGCTAACGAGGGGGTTGGCAAGGACGGTTCAGAACCAGACACTACCTGGCCCAGTCTCCCAAATGACCAACTTAGAACAGACTACATCCAACTAGCAACAAAAGATTGTGAAGGCAGGTTAAGCAAGGAAGGTCACATCGAGAAGGGCAGTGCAAGGCTTGGCGACAGGTAAGATGGACCCAAGAAGGATATGATTGTTGAACACTCGATCACCAATGACCATGCAGGATCAACATAAATAGTTGGTGGGGGTACGATAATAAGACCCTGGCGACATAACGAATGGTCAGGAAAGCACGTGGGAAAGTACAGATGGCAAACCACATGCAACAAGTGACATAAGGCATGAGCGAGTGATATGGTTCAGAGTTGATCCTCCAGGCCAAAGTAAAGGTATGAATAGAAGCACAGTAGGATCTCAAGCAAGCAGGGATAGGGATCCGCACAGGGATAAAGGCCGAGTCATCACGATCATATAAGCCGCCACAGGGAAAAAGGATGGGAGGGATCACCACTACAGACAAGCCATGATTGGATGCACAAGATCTTAGCAGGAGAAGATCAATAAGAGGAAGGACAATAGGAGTAACCACAAACAGAAGGAGCGCAACTACAGGGAAAGGAAGAATCCCTGTAAAGTGAGGCACGAGCTAAGTAACCAACAAAGGAGTTGTGCTAGACCAGATGATATGGTGAGAACGAAGCGCACACTCAGGAACATGAATCACCTTGGAAAGGAAGTTCTAAATAATCCACGAAGGGTGTCAAGAATGGAGCAGGCAAAAAAATATGTGGAGGGCACCTTCAAAACTTTGGTTGCGCCGAAAGGAAAAGCGACCATCACCCGCTGGGAAAAGGAAATAAAAAAAAAACACAAAGGTAAATCTTGGGAGGCATTGGAACAAGAAGCGGATTGGGTAACTGATTCGGGGGCCATGCAGCCCAGGGAAAACCTCTGCCAAAAAACAATGGAGATGGCGTGGCTAACAAAGATGTTGATCGACAAGGTGAGTTTGGAAATGGAAGAATCCAGACGGGAGGATAACTTAGATCACAAGAAAATGCTACACAAAATCCTGAGTCGCCTCAGTAGCTTGGAAATGATTACCAAACTGTTAGTTGAGGTCGAGAAGGATCAGAAATCCAAAATGGAGCGGTTGGCTGCTCAATTTCACCTATATCTGTGTTATGTCCACCACATGGACATCACACCAGCCGATGGACACGATGCGCCAGCCCACATCAGGAAGACTCACACAGTCTCCCAGAAGAAGGAGAACAACAACCGGGCGGAAGACGGGAAGAAACACATAATTGTCCTAGACGAGTGAATGGTCAGATGTTTGGTTAGTTCGGTCACTAGTTGTTGGCCCTTGACCAAGTTTTGAGGAATACTTGGTCATATTTGACCGTTTTAGAATTCAACAGCCTGTCAAAGATGGAACGCCAGGCGAAGTAGAGAT
Source organism: Picea engelmannii (assembly GCA_009831015.1). Lineage (NCBI taxonomy): Eukaryota > Viridiplantae > Streptophyta > Pinopsida > Pinales > Pinaceae > Picea > Picea engelmannii. Next base: position 164,444 of record ML780467.1, read on the forward strand.
CACAGGATCTCGGCCCACTTTGGGGGCCCTTTTAGGGTTTTGGGTTAATGTAATGGGAAAGGGATGTCGGCCCATGGGTTTACCCATGTTTTAGGCCTATTTTGTAAAGTATAAATAAGTAGCTAAGCTATGTAAGAGAGGGAGAGAAAATATAAGCTAAGTGCTAATAAAGGCTTTGTGTATATTATGTGACCGACCTGTAGAGCTAAGTGCAAGTGTTGTAAGTGCTGAGTGCATGGATTGTAAGAAGGCTCTGTGCTAGATCTACTCGAGGTAGGAGGATCTGGTGAGGTGCGCGCAGATCTCCTGTCCTATGCGGAGTAAAAGTGTGAGCTCTGTGCTGTAACCTGATTGACCAAAGCTAATAAAGAAGAAGAAGACTTTGTGGATGTAGCCCTAGGGTGGGGGTGAACCACGGTAACTCTATGTATTGTGCTCGGTGCTTCGACCTAATGTGTTGGTTTATTTCCATTTGTTATTTTTTGATATGATTATGTTATGTGCTTTGATATGATACTCTTAGATAGATCCACTTTGCTTTGTGCTTCTTATATGTATGGGTGTAGATATGACATATATGGAAGTGTTGAGTGCTAAACCTATTTTGTTGATGCTAAGTGCTAACTTAACCTAGATCTAAGTGAATGATGTGGTGCTCTATGCCATCTGTGGAGTACCTTGAGGGTTAAATAATAATGAATGATCTTTGCTAAAGTACTTGCTAAGAGTAAGAATCACATATATGTGTCCCAGCTAAGGTTGCATACACCTGAGTCTTGCAACCACCCCTCCCTCTACCTCGGGTGAGACTTCATCTGCTTCGCAGGTGTTGCTGAAAGGGCTGGTAGTTAGGGTTTTGTTGGTGCGTTGTTGAAGCGTTGAACCCTAGGTCTGCCCCTGTGCCAACAAATGGATCCATTGTCGGGACCTGAAACTGTGATTGCTGGGAATTGAGGAAAAAGAAAATTTGTGCAAAAGAAAGCTCTGTGTGTAGATCTGTTACCCTAGTGCACAACGTTTTACTAGAATTGTGAATCTTTGTGCCAGGAATAAGGTCAGATATGAAGAAAGGAAGATCAGATACGAAGAAAAGAAGCGAGATCTGAACGCTCTGCGCTCTAAGAAAAGTAAAAGTGGAAATTCCTGAAAGAAAGAAGTCAGATATGTAGAAAAGAGGTAAGATCTGTAAGCTCTGTGCTCTAATAAAGGTAAGAATAGTCAAAAGTCCTTAGATCTTGAAGCTTTATGCTCTGTAGAAGTAAGATAGGTGATTTTGTTTTTTTATTCTAGAGCATGGATCTAGGTATGTTTGATTGATTATGTCCTAGCTTAAAAACTAGGGCATTAATCGATGAAAGAAAGTTTGATATGAATAGATCTGATAAGTGTAATGATAGATATGTTATACCTATGCATAGAAAGAATGTCTGGACTAACAAGTGGATGTAGGATCCCAGAAAGAAATTTTTGCAGGCTAGCCACTATGATCCTAGTGTGTAGTACAAGAAGAGTTGGGGATCATTGAAGAGAAAGAGAGGATTAACTCTTTGTTACAGTTGAAGAAGACCAGGACATATTGCTTAAGAATTCCTTGGGAGAAAACCTAGTCGTCTATGTTGCAAAGCTTTGGACCACGACGTATTGGATTTCTCTAGAATGATCGCTAAGTTGGAAAGGCTGAATCTGAATCAAGAAAACCAGAAGGAAGATACAGAAAAGGCAGAAACCCACCAAGAATCAGAGAAAATATTAATACGGATTAAAGAAACCCTGAAGGAACATAAAGATGTCTGATTACCAGAGATCTTCAAAGAAAAGGAGCAAGTAGAAGCAAGAATAGGGGACTTCGACATTGATTGTATTCTTGATGAAGAAACACAAGTGAACATTATGCCAGAAAGAACTTTCGAAGCTATAGGAAAGCCTGCCTTGATCCTTTCCCTAGGAGGAACAAGTTTATTCAGAGGAAATCTAGTAAACCTATGTGGAAGGCTCGCTTGGATACCTATGAATGTTAATGGAACTTCGGAAGAGGAAGACTTTGAGATTATTAAATATGTTGAAGACAACGCCCCGTTTACCATGCTCATAGGAAAACCTTGGATTGATAGAGAACAAGCCAGACAAAAAGAGGAAGAAGAAGTTTTGGAACAAAAGAAGCAAGAGTTAAAAGACTTTATGACCAGAAGGATCGCGAACTTGATTGAAGAACAGAAGAGCAGATCGCAGGTATTTAATACTAGCAACCCTGATGTCCAGGCTAAGAGAACACTAGAGAATCCGTAGAAGATTGAGTTACCTATTTTCAATACAGAAGAAGTATTATCCAAGAACCCTAGGAAATAATTTCAACAACGTGAAGTAACTAAGACAACATAAGGTAAGCATCTGAATGCTAAAAGCATTACTGAGATGAAGCTCACTGGGAAGAAGGCTAGAAAGTTAAGAAAGAAAAAGGCTAATACTGTAAGGTCACAAGAAGTTCTAGAGGATACTTCGCAGAAAGAAACATTGAAGAATTGGAACTTCACCGAGATATCAGAACAAAGACATCGAGTACTTCACCATGACAGAGCAATATAGCCGTTGGGGCCGATATATCCGTTCGACTTCCACTCTGAACGGGCAAAAAAGCAATAAATGTTCGTCACCCAACCGTTGAAATGCGCCATAACGGGTCGAAACAGAGTTAATGAAGGATCATAACCGTTGCAAGCAGTCCGTTGCTAAGTTTCCCTACTTAGTCCATCACGCCACACATCAAGAATACTTTTTGCTAAGTGAGAATTTGAGCACGAAACCTGAGATTAACTCACCCTGAGATCATTGCCTTGTTCCCATATTATTCACTGTAGTCTCTGAATTCCTTTTGCACCCGAGCTAGCTGATCCAAGCTTGTATGTCGGACGAGCTCAGCGTTGCTGAGAAAATTGTTGAAGAAGTTTTAATTGACTTAATGACTGAGAGAGTCATGTCGGAGTGAGGAGTGTCTACAATTATACAGGCATCGTTCTCGGGAGCATTTCCAGCTTCCCCCTCCACTGCTCGAGCAGGACCATCCCAACTTCCTTTGGAAAGATGATCTAAGCTCAGAAATGACTTTGCCACTGTGAATATGATCCCAAGTATCTTGCTTAAGTATATCCCACCACTAAGCGACACAGTGAATCGAGACACTATACCTAGAGACTTCGACTATGCTTTGGTCACTGTGTACCTCCCGAAAGGGGTGCGCGCAGTTCGTGTTGACCAGCATAAGCTCACAACGCTGAAATTTAGTGATTTTAACCTTGGAGATCGCAAAGTTTACAGTATGCTAGCCCCGCACAAGTACTTAACTATCACAAAAGGGAGGAACCCAAAGATTGTCCCTCAACAATGGACCCATAACCTCACGCAATCAACCCTCCTCAATGTAATTGAATATTCCTCATTTCGGGGGGCATCAGGAAGTGAATTCATGTGTCAGATTGTTGTTGTCTTGCTACCACGGAGGATACTTATGGTTGGATCGTCGCATCACGGTGGATCCGATTCTGATCAATTGGATCACAGGGCTAAGCATGCAAGGCCCTGAACCGTGGGTTTTTTACCTTGGAAAGATCGCATATCGCGCTCTCACACAACGAATAAAAGACACATATGGCGATGTAGAGAAGGGCACACGAGGCTACAAGGTAGCCTCCATCGAGAATGCAGCAGTGCGCCTCGGTTGCTAGATGATCGCAGGGAAGTTAGTTCGAAAGAACATACCCACACAGGTGACTGGATTTGTAGTTGACCTCGCAGGGAAGTGTGCGGAGGGACTACAAATGAAATGGGCAAAGTACCTTGTAAATCAACTAGAGATTAACTGCAGAGAAGCGCAAGACCAAGGGTATGAGTTCCACTTTAGTTGGTTGCTCATACTCATCGCTTTCATCGCTTGGGAGCTACCATAAGGTGCCACTTTCCTGGAGATTGAACCCTTCGAACCACTGGCTGCGAAGTTCTGTACGTTGTGGTACTCCAATGACATGAACAAGCAGTGGCAGTCCAATGCCGTCTTCCACGCTTATTACAAGCAAGTGAAGAATGCAATCCAGTCTACACTGCGCCTCACACCAAACACACTTCATAGGTTTAGACCTTTGATGAAATTCAGCGTGGACCGCCACTTCACCTATATCATAGCGCACGCTAATGAGCACAAACAACAATTCTAGTCGTACTACAAGCTGACAAACAAAGACTTGGAGCAGATTACCAAGGAATGGTCGGCGAACCTCCTTGTTCCAGCGGACCCCGCACAAATGTCCAACATGGAAAGCCCTGAAGCTATACTGGATACACCTCGACCGAGTAAGACTAAGAAGGATGATGAAGTTCAAGATATCCATAGTACATCCAGGAAGACTACTTCGATCTCACCTGCGCAGGGAGGTGATGGTGAAGAACTAGGTGGCACAGAGGTTGAGGAAAACAAAGGCGAGGTTACTCCGCCTAGAGAGGAGGAGGATCCCTCTAAGAAAAGGAAGGTCACCCCACCAAAGCCCTCATCCCAGAAGAAAACTAAGGCCACCTGGACTACGTTTAAGACTACCCTCACACAAGACGACTTCGACTTCCTGATCGTTGCGCTGAATGATGCCTCGCCAGAGATCACAGAAAGGCAAGAAGTGAAGCAGGAGGAGATATTCAACCGACTCAAGGGTGAACTTCAAGAAGTGTAGCAGGCACTCCAGTCTACCCGAGTCGTTTCTACTACGCCCTTGACGACGGGAATAGCAGGAACAAGCGATGAGCCCACTCAATTACACCAGATCGCCGAGAAAGTCGAAGCTCGCCTTCGACGAGCTTAAGAAGACACAGCGTAGGCCACCCAGGCTTTGGCATAGGCACAAAGCGCACTTATAGTACAATAGAGGAAGGAAAAATAGGAGCATCTTGCCTTACAAGCGAAGTGGGAGGAGGAGAAAGCACAATTACAACAGAGCAAGGACCAATTGCTAGCAGAGCAAATTGACATATAGGAATGAGTTCACAAAGCACTTCGCTCTGTGACGTTCATTGAAGTGAAAATTGAAGAACGTGTCCCACAACAGGTGGCACAACTTGAAGAAGTAATCCAACAACTTCAGCAACACATCACAGATCTGGAGCTTCGTGCCATGCCTGAGACTCCCCAAGAAGTCAGAGATCTAAGGGAGGCAACTGCCCGTAGCACAGTTGACAGGTTAAAAACCTTGGCTTTGGAATGCAAGCAGCTGAGCGCTAGAAGCGCCCAGACTTAAGAGAACCTTACAGAGAACCCAGAATTGTAGACATTAGAGGCACAACTCCAAGAAGCAAAGCAACATGCATATACGCTACAGGCACAGTTGAAGGCCTTGACCACAGTCGAAAGAATGAAGCGATTTCCAGAACAATGCACCGCCCAACAACAGGTACACATGCTGCAAAGTAAAGTGATGGAAGTCTGTCAATGACTTCAACCCCTCCAAGAGAAAGCATGCCAACTGTTCACTGAAGTTGAGAGCCAGGCAACCGAGCTTGAATAGGTTGTCATCACCGCATAACAGCGCATGGAAGGAACAGTAAACGACGCAGTGATCCAGGAGTTCATTGAGCAAGAGGTTGTCGCATTGCAGCAGGTCGAAGTAGCTCAGGCCAAGCTCGAGACATTCAAAGAGGAGTTGATCAGACCAGAGTGACTTGGGATGAGTCATAGGTGAGTGTTGGGGGCCTGTTGGCCCTTGACCAAGTTTTGAGGAATACTTGGCCATATTTGACCATTTTGGACTTCGACAGCCTATCAAAGATGGAGCGCCAGGCGAAGCAGAGATCACGGGATCTCGACCCACTTTTGGGGCCCTTTTAGGGTTTTGGGTTAATGTAATGGGAAAGGGATGTTGGCCCATGGGTTTACCCATGTTTTAGGCCTATTTTGTAAAGTATAAATAAGTTGCTAAGCAATGTAAGAGAGGGAGAGAAAAGATAAGCTAAGTGCTAGTAAAGTCTTTGTGTATATTATGTGACCGACCTGCAGAGCTAAGTGCAAGTGTTGTAAGTGCTGAGTGCACAGATTGTAATAAGGCTCTGTGCTAGATCTACTTGGGGAAGGAGGATCTGGCGAGGTGCACGCAGATCTCCTATCCTATGCGAAGTACAAGTGTGAGCTCTGTGTTGTAACCTGATTGACCAAAGATAATAAAGAAGAAGAAGACTTTGTGGACGTAGCCCCAGGGTGGGGGTGAACCACGTTAACTCTATGTATTGTGCTCGGTGCTTCGACCTAACGTGTTGGTTTCTTTCCATATGTTATGCTTTGATATGCTTATGCTATGTGCTTTGCTATGATACTCTTAGATAGATCCACTTTGCTTTGTGCTTCTTAGATGTATGGGTGTAGATCTGATATATATGGAAGTGTTGAGTGCTAAACCTATTTTGTTGATGCTAAGTGTTAACTTAACCTAGATCTAAGTGAATGATGTGGTGCTCTGTGCCATCTGCGGAGTACCTTGAGGGTTAAATACTGATGAACGATCTTTGCTAAAGTACTTGCTAAGAGTAAGTATCACAGATCTGTGTCCCAGCTAAGGTTGCAGACACCTGAGTCTTGCAACCACCCCTCCATCTACCTCGGGTGAGACTTCATCTGCTTCGCAGGTGTTGCCGAAAGGGTCGGTAGTTAGGGTTTTGTTGGTGCACTGTTGAAGCGTTGAACCCTGGGTCTGCCCCTGTGCCAACACTAGCCTCCCGTACCTAGCGCGAATTCTCTGTGTCTATTTTTTATGTATATGTTGCCTTTCCTTTTCAAATTGGTTATGGTGGGACTGGCATGGTTTCCCCTGGTGGCAGACCAGTCCCAACCCTCGTATATATCAGTAAGCGCAACTCGGGAACCCCTGGTCTGGTTTCTGACTAGGCAAGCTAGGATCCCCCCCCCGCTTTTTGTACCATAATCTATTTTGCAGTAATATAGCTTCCTACTCTCATTTACAAAAAAAAAGATATTTTTAATTTAATAATTTATATTAATTTACAAAAGTGGAAATAGTTATATTATTATTTTTATTTTTTTTTATATTTAAAGAGAAATTGTTGGATGATAAAAAATTAGAGGATAAAACAAAATTAAAATATTATAAGGAGGTAATGAATCATAATTTAAAAAATCAAAATTATCTCCTTGTTTTGATTAGCATAAAGAATAAAATAAATATTGTTAAAAGTAAAACAAACTCTTACTAGCTTCATAATAAAACAAGTAAAATTAAAATATTATAAAGAGGTAATGAATCATAATTAAAAAAATCAAAATTATCTCCTTGTTTTGATTAGCATAAATAATGAAATAAATATTGTTAAAAGTAACTTACTAGCTTCATAATGAAACAAGTAACACTGCCATGTCCTTTCTCAAAAGTTTTTGGTGCATAGATTTGAATTCATGCATGAGTTTCAATTACAACATTCCATGCCCTCATCTTGAAGATGCTTATATGCTTATACCAATACCAAAACTGCATTAGCCTATGTTCCTAAAACTTAAACTATATCCATTTTCACATAAAATATAATAAAAATTATTTATTTTTATCAAAATAAATAAATCTATATACAAACAAAACATTTTTCTCCTGCATTAAAAATATTCTATTTTCTTCATAAAATTTAAATCACTAAAAATAAATCAACTACTATAACTATAATTAACAACTACATGCTATTATTCATGATAGCACTAAAAATTATATTGAAACCAACAAATAATGACAACATGTTGCTATAATATAAGGCAACAAAATCATCAACCAATTATTATTTATTCTACAAAATAAATAGTCAATAAAATTGAAAGGAGATGTGTTAAAGTTTTGATATTTATTCATAACCATATGAATAACTTCCATACAATTATTTCCTCTTATTCTAAAATAGGATCAGTTGCCATTATTTTTGTTTTTTAAAATATTTATTTAACTTTAACTGTATTCTATTGTATTAATATTCATTGTGACTTAGTCTATTTTGTGTATATTTTGTAATTATTAATTCTTTCTACTCTTTGAATTTTGTAATTGTTAATAGTTTCATATTATGTATGGATTGTGTGTGTGGATATCCCTCTACATTCATGTCTCTCTTTCTCACATAATCTACAACATAACCATTGATTTCAAATTGAAGTTATGGTCATTTACTAGATATTTTCTAAAATCAATTTTGATGAACTACAATATATGGAAGGATAAGGAAAAACTATCAATTATTGGAATGACTAATAAACTAAAAAATTAATAACAAGAAAGAGATCAATGATAATTGAATTTACAAATAATTGGGACTAAACCTTTAATGTATATTGTTACCATGTCCAAAAATTTGCAATCAAAACATATAATTACTATAACTATGAATTTACAATCAAAACATTTGCAATGTAATTAGTTCTTTAAAAATGGAAAATTGTCATTGGAGTGGTTAACCTCTGAATTTGCATTAGATGAAACTTTGTTCATGGATGATGGGTTCTCATTGTATGCACAATCATCTATGCGAGTTGTACAGAGTTTGGTTGGAGTATATACATAGGAGGAAACTCCTAAAATATATTAGGAGATAACACACCCATATAGTCGTATATAAGAAAGATTGCACAGTGGAATGTTGATAACTGTAAATTATGTTACAAATTTGGTTACAAGATCATGAAAAAACAAATAAGTGGTTCAATCCAATATATGACATCACATGTATTTATTCCATTGACATGAATTTAAGGACCTCAATGAATAGATGTAATAGTTATTTAAGATTAAAAATCTAAACTTAGGCTATCTAAGTTTGGGGGAAATATTGCATTGTGATTAAAACTCAAAACTTAGGTATAACCTAATATTGAAAAAATCACATTGTGTTAGAGCTCAACAAAAAAAACATCTAATTGGATGAGATGTGTGACAAAAGTTATTTAAATATTATGAAAAACTAATTATTTTGTTAAGCATATGTACAACATTGGATAGAAAGAAAAAAATTTGTAGTCAAAGGCAAACTAATGGATGGAAGGATGAATGGAATGCTATAGTCCTGCCATGCCATTGAACAATTCCTAAAACTTCATGGTGGGTTTAAAGAATTTGTCATCTACACTAAGAGGGTTGAAGATGAAAATCATTTTTTTCTTAAAATGTCCTACTTACACCCACATTAAATCACAATTTCAAAATATTCCTTACAATACTAATCTTCCCAATCTTGAAACTAATCAAAACTATGGTGATTTAGGAATGTTTTTCTTAAAGCTTTGCTAGCACATGAATAAAATTTTAAAGCAAAATAACTAATTCCATACCATTTTTAAGGTCTCATAACCCAAGTTTGTTACAATACCTATCTTCCTAACCTTTTAACTCATCAAAATATGATGATTTAAAAATATTTTTCTTAAAACTTTTTGAACATAAAAATAAAATTCTATAACAAATAACAATTCCTTACCTTTCTTAAAATCAAATTCTAATAAACCAAATTTAATTTCAATTAATATTAACCACTATCATCATCATCAATATAAATTATTTTAATCTTAATTAAAAAAAATCAATTATTTCTATCTTTTAATTTTTATTTATTTATAACCAACCACACAAATTAATACAAATTTCGCACTTCACTTTAAAGCTACTCTATTAATCATTGCCATTTATTTTTAATGGAAGTTTCCATTTTAAAATAAAATTTAAACTATAAATGTATGTAAACTGATGAAATGATAATTTCCCACATCTTAGATATTTTATAAAAATTAAAAAACTATATCTCTTCAATGTTAGAGATGTCTCAATTACTGTGTGAACTGGGTTACACATATAAATTGAAAATAAGTTATTTAAATGTTTTACATTTTGATTATGGATTTGAATTTTAGATGAAATGTAATTTTTTATTGTTTAAATTATATTTTTGAATGTATAAATAAATTCTATTTATTAAAAAAAATTTAAAACATAAAAAAATTATACAAATTTAACCACTCAAATTTACATATCCAACAAATTTTTACTAAATTTCAACTAAAATTTAAAAAAAATATCAATAATAAAAGAAATAGAATATAAAAAAATAAAAAAAAACATAGAATACAGACATCGATCAAATTCTAATCGGAAGAGATTGAAATCGCAGATACTCGTCATCTTCTTATACTCGTTGAAGGCCCAACTGGCTTTGCCACGGGTTGTCATAAGGCCGCTAACAATTTACGTTCCCGAATCCCGAGTTTATACTCAGAACGTTGGGTGACTACTTGCCAGGTTGTACGCCCACGAACTTTTAACTTAATCCAACACGACCACGGTTTTCCATTGGAAATCTGCGCCCGGAGTGAGGTTACGGACCCGATCCAGAGCCACTGGCCGGTTAGTTGGCATTGAAATAGCACAGGGAGGACGTCAACCTCTCACACACTCCATTACACTGGGTAGCTTCTGGGATATTCGATAAATAAAATAAGTACCTTCGAGTTCCTATTCTGAGTCTCGCTGCTGTACTTGTCCATTTCTGAGACTGGAATCATGGAATGGAACGAGTGATGTCCTTTTCATTTCCATTGGATCGCTGTGCGAGCGTGCACATGCTGGAGATTTGGATTCGGATTTCATTCTCCCGGGTGGGGAGCTGCGCTAGCCAGTGATTGGAAGTGAACGGAAATCTCAATCAATAAGCATCCTGTAGTGATTCATTGCATTGGCTATCAATATCCAGCCTTGTTGAATGCTGCAGCAAGTGGCATATAGGTTGTTGGATCGAAATTGTTTTCTGATCGATGGTTTATATGTTACCTGTCGCATCAGTATTCAATGTTTATATTCTACTTGTAACAGTATTTAATGTTGTGTAGCATGTTGGATATGGACAGGTATAATGTTTAAATCGTAGTCTAAACTGTCACATCAGTATTCAATGTTTATATCCGACTTGTAACAGTATTCAATGTTGTTTAGCATGTTGGATATTGACAGGTATAATGTTTAAATCGTAGTTTAAACGTTTTAAGAAATGATTTTTTTTTTGGTAATTGTTTTTGAAAACATTTATTCGAAATCCGACAAGAAATTGTTAGATCCTCAGATTTGAGTGATTATTTCTGTATAATCCGTCCCAGTGTTTTTCAATATGCCGAATCCATTTTTACATTCAGAAGTGAATTTTAAACAACAAAAAAAACCATTTCATAGAACAGTTAGACAACCTCCAATGTTTAAACTCAAATCCTCAAACTCTTCTCCAACCTGCTAGAGCCCAAAGTTGGTTTTCAGTTTGTCAAATTTCCCATTAATTTTTCACATAGAAAGATACATAGTCAAATTTAGACTTTTAATAAATTAGTTAAAAAACCTGAGTTTATAAAACCTATCATTTATTAACTTGTAGTGAGGATAGTTCGCTGATGCAGGTTGATTCATCACTATTATTTAAGAAAAACCCAGTCACCTAGATTCTTAGACTTTTCATTTCATCTACTCAATTATTCTACTATAATATAAAAATATTATACAACCAACAATGATACTGATCAAGATATATACAACTAGTTTTGAAACATACTCAGTTGTTCTAATACTAAAAAAAAAATTATACATCCTTCACCAACAACAATAAATGTATACAATTGGATTTGAGACATTCTTTGTTTGAAACATTATACATCCAACAACAATAATTAATGCAATTTAGATTGAGATGTATACAATTAGATTTGAAACATTAGTGTTTGAAGTATAAATGTAATATCTTAATATACTTTGCATTTATTGCTACACTGCTCGATGCTTATGAATAAGCGTAATAAAATGCTGATGTACAGGTAAAGGTGAAGTTATAGTACGTTCAGGCCTGGCGGAGGGAACAAGGGGAAGGCAGGCAAAGGGAGAACGTAATGTCATGGTCCACCAGGCTCCTCTCTCATGTTATTCTAACGTAACAAGAACGTCACTGACACACACACCGTTACAGTTGGCACCTCTTCCAATGTAGTCGAACAATGACGCTCTCTCTTTTTCATTGGAGCGTAGTGCGAGCGTTCCCAGGCAGGCTCGATCTTTGGATTTCGTTTCTCCTGGACGATGAAATTGGAATGGCAGTGAACGAGTCTCTAGGAAACTAGATCCTCCAGGGTGGGGTGCACGTGTGCGGATGTTAACGAAAAGCCCTATGGCAAACATTAAGTACCATCCACACTAAGCAGAGTGTGAGTAATATTCAGCCTGCTAGGCAGCAATGAGTCATAATGATCTTATGGCCAGCAATATCCAACTTGTTACACAGTATTATTGAGCCATAAAGGTTATCATAAAAATCTTAGTGCAAGTAATATTCAACTTGGTAAGCAGTAGTGAGCTATAAGAATGTAGAAACTAGTTTCTAAAAAACTAAATTCTTCCCACTAAGCAGTGTGAGTAATATTCAGTTTGCTAGGCAGTAGTGAGTCATAATGATCTTATGGTAAGCAATATCCAACTTGCTATACAGCATTGAGTCATAAAAACCTAAAAATATTAGTGCAAACAATATCCAACATACTAAGCAGCAGCAGTAAACCATAAAAATGTAGAAACTAATCTCCAAAAAACTAACTTCTGGAACACATCCAAGTTTGAAGGCAAACAAGCAATCAATCAATTATAACTACAGCCAAGTTTGTTGAACAATTTTCACCAAACTAAAAAACTAAATTCTTCCCACTAAGCAGTGTGAGTAATATTCAGTTTGCTAGGTAGCAGTGAGTCATAATGATCTTATGGTAAGCAATATCCAACTTGCTACACAGCATTGAGTCATAAAAACCTAAAAATATTAGGGCAAACAATATCCAACATGCTACGCAGCAGTAAACCATCATAAAAATGTAGAAACTAATCTCTAAAAAACTAACCTCTGGAACACAACCAAGTTTGACGGCAAACAAGCAATCAATCAATTATAACTACAGCCAAATTTGTTGAATAATTTTCACCTAAGCAGCAGTGAGTCATAATGATCTTATGGTAAGCAATATCCAACTTGCTATACAGCATTGAGTCATAAAAACCTAAAAATATTAGCTCAAACAATATCCAACATGCTACGCAGCAGTAAACCATCATAAAAATGTAGAAACTAATCTCTAAAAAACTAACCTCTGGAACACATCCAAGTTTGACGGCAAACAAGCAATCAATCAATTGTAACTACAGCCAAGTTTGTTGAACAATTTTCACCATCATCATATATTGAGCAAACTAACTATCTGTATCTTCCCAAATCGGCCGTACTTATTCCTGTCGCCTCTTCATTGAATGCCATTCTCTCTCTTGCAAAATCAATCCACCCGTGACCCGCCTTTTTCATCCCCTTTCTCATTTTAGTCGGACGGACTGTTCTGCACGTACATCATCCTTCATGGTCTATGGACGTTCTTCAAGAGTGTTAGAGGTCTGTTATTAGGCGATTGGGTACTTTATTGCGTCCTACCTCCTGACCTTTTCAGGGCAACCCAACCTGCCCACGGTTAGAACTTAGGAATTGTAGTTGGTTGTCCGCTTGTATTGGGTGACGCACGTGATGATGACTGCACTGACACAGTCCGTTACACACTGCAGTCTGCTGGTTCTGCCACATTTAGCAAATAAATGATCCCACACTGAATCTTCGTTGTCCATCTTTATTCTTTGAAAAATTTGTGTGGACAGTGGACTCAAACGAACGACGTCCCCCCTTAATTGGAGCGCTGTCCAAGCGTGTACAGGCTCGAGATTTGGAGCCAGATATTGTTTCTCCGGGCAGAGAGTCTTACAGGCCAACCAGGCTGCTAAAAGAAGAATCGTCCTCGAGACAGAAATTACTTATTGCTCGCCAGACTGGATCCTGTGGCAAACGACTGTACAATAGGTCTGATGTCTGTCTGCATGTGCAGTCAAGGAAAGATGATACAAGAGGGTCCTATTCTTAGCTCTGTATTTAATGCCTTTTCTACAAATACACCCATTCTCACACTAGTTACCAAGGGTTGTAGTAGCTTAGTCTAAACTTTTTTTTATTTTTTTATATGTTTTGTTTTAGTAATAAAATCTGATAAGAAATTGTTGGAACTATAAATTTTAATGGTTGAATCTGTATAATCCTATTGTTTTAGAGGAAGTTAGATGCAATTTAAACAACAGAAACGAAAGATTTCACACAGATTTATATCATCAACTTTCAATAAAAAATATCAAAACTTAAAATGTTACAAAGTCCTGATTGGAGTTCGAGTTGAGCAACTACTTCCCCCTGTCATTCATCTTAACCATGGATCTATTATGGGTCATTTTGACGAGAGGTTTTCACCTCAAGGGATTTGATTCTTCTAGGCCCATAATAGATTCGGAGTTGAGATGGATCTATGCTAGTTCTAGTTGTAAGCACTAACATGAGATTTTTAGATGATGATCATTATCTATATGTATATGTGATATTATATCATTATCTATATGTATATGTGATACTATAAAATTTACATCATTATGAATCCAAATAATAACAAAGTAATAATGTTTAGTGATGGAGATGTTGAATAATAACAAATATACTACATCATATCATTAAGAAACTATATGAAGAAGATGTTAAATAACTCATATATTACATATTAATTGATCTCAATCTATCTTCTTTGGCTTTTCTCTTACACACACATGCACACTTTCCCATCTTATTGAAATCATATCAACTAATTGCTTGAAATCATTTTTTGTTTTATCATCTCTAAAATAAATGCACTCTATTGTTTTGAGTTATATCATTGCTGAAATAATTTCAACTCCCTTATTTCTCTAAATCATATTTTTAATATCATCACTCAAATCAATATGCCCTATTGTTTTATATTGTATTATTGTTGAAATCAATGCAGATATTCAATGATTAATATTGCATTCTCTTTTAGTTTCCATGATATGAACATATCAATAGTAAAAACTCAATCCTCTTGAGTTTTGAAACATTCTTCATTTTGATAACTTATTAAACCATATATATATATATATATATATATATATATATATATATATATATATNATATATATATATATATATATATATATATATATATATATATATATATATATCTTAAACCATAATTATATATCTTAAGAAGCCTTTCTTGTTACTTTACATTTTAAACAATTTGAAAATAGATGGATGTCCAAAAAGTCACTACTTTTGTCATAAATATGATACATAATAAATATGTAATAGCCTCTATTAAATTTAAAGTTTCCCAGCAATCAAAATATTCTCTAAATCAATCTTTCCATGTTTAAATAATATGCACTTGATCATGTTTATAACACAATTATTAAACCACACATGAATATATATATATATATATATATATATATATATATATATATATATATATATAATGCTGAAATAACTTTATGAAATATGAAATATGTAGCATGATGAAATTTGATCTAAGCATTCCCAAGATAGTTAGATATATTTGATGCAAATTACTCATGATAGATAGTGAGGGCCACATGTTCTCCTATTCCTTTTAGTGTTGACATAGAAAACCATTGATCTATCTTCATATATATATATATATATATATATATATATATATATATATATATATGATGTCCATCTCAATGCTACTAAAGAAAATCATTTAAACTCACATGAAAACTTTACATTGCAACTCACTTAAAACTTTCCTTAAGTCTTTCCCATATTTTAGAGAGCATAACTAAGACACCCAAATTGTTCACATATCATAATATTTTTAATTAAACCTAACTATATATATATATATATATATATATATATATATATATATATATATATATCTTTGTTTTTAAATTTTCACATTAAAGACGACATTGTTTTTTTTTATTATTTAATCATTTTTTTTAAATGTACACGTGTCAACTCTAGGTTGAGCACGAAAGAAATTACACATCTTCTCTTTGTAGTCCGTCAAAAGAAAACATGCTTATAAACGAAGAATGAACATAACTTCCTAGTAGGAAGGGACAAGGTGCCCTGAGATAGGCATTGGATTTCCTAAGTGCCCGAGAGAGATCTCGATATGATTTAGAGAGCCTCAGATCGCTGGTGGAACCCCTTGTCTTGATATGGGCAGTTTGTAGAGACGTGAGCTCCCATCTAAATGATGGGGAAGGAAGGTCTTAATGTTTTTCGAGGACTGATGAGAGTCCCTGAAGGTTTGGTAAGCCTTAGAGAATCCTTGGAAGAAATCCCTAAACTGCTAAGTCATGTATCGGACTGTTAAAACCGTAGAAAAATCGTGTTTTGAGACATGACGAATCACAACTTTTGATTCAACATTGCAAATAGATCTTGACCCTCGCTTAGAGTAGGCTATGATGCCTCGAGATGATGTACTCCGAGTCAACGAGGATTGTTGATTTATCGAAGGGTAGCTACAATAGAACCTGGACAGTCAGATCCATTGCTATGAGTGCCATCTGAGTTCGATGGTTGGAGTTGCCTAGAGACCCGGAGTGGACGCACTCCGACAGGAAAGTTTGAGGGATAATCTCGGTCGTCCATCGGTGGAGAACCTAGAAATAGTCTGTGTCGTAGATCGTCATGGATCTTTCTTAAGCAAGGTTGATAAGGGAGGTGAGGTTAGCGTGACATGACATGTTGATGAGGGGTGCTAGCATGTCCCGTGGTCGACAATTGTCAGCCTGTAATTTGCGGGAAGGTCTGAATGGGGGCCTTGAAAGTTCTTGGGACCAATGTTAAGAACCAAATATCAATATAGCATAGAAAAACCTCAGAAAAAGTACTCAACGCCTTGAAAAAGAGATAATTTCAGATAATAAGCCTCTTCGAGGGGGAAACCTCCTTTTACCCCACTTAAATGTTCAAGTACAAGA
>ML780467.1:186335-221862 GCA_009831015.1 Picea engelmannii
GAGTCCAAGTAGGATTTTCTGGAGGCTTATTTGGTGTAGAAGTTCCCTTTTTTGGTGGCATGTTGGCCAAGTATCACTTTTGAACATTGATTTTGAGGTGGTTCTGCTAGACAATATTTCTTCTGTTGTATCTCCCAAGTTTCGGCCCTTCTGGGTATGAAACTTTATTTTATGTAGTTCTCTAATATTTCTTCTCTGCAATGCCACATGTTTGATCAAAATTGGATGTGCCAAGTGGAATCTAGGGTAACTTCCCCACAACTTGTCTATTTTTGTCCTTTCTAGGAGATCTCACTTGTATAGCGTGCCCCGCACAAAATAATTGATATAAAATTATGAAACTTGCACCAGAAATATTGTAGTCTATCCACGATCCAATGAAACTAGTCCCACTCAATTTTGATACTCTACGAAGAAGTTATGATTGTTTTACCTAGAACACCTTCTTGAGACTAGTCAATAGGACTAGTCAGATACCCTATCTTACACAGGGTATATCTACAAATTTAAGATGACCCAAAAGATGAAATTTTTACCACAGATACGTTACTAATTTCTGTAAATATCCTCTGGAGTTCAGGGTCTGAAACATTACAGAGAATTTTTTATAGTGAAAATTCCGCAATGACTCAGTTCAGGATGATTCCAGAACCCTATCTTGTACAGGCTATATCTACGAAAGTATAGGGCCTCAGGAGATGAATTTTGAACCCAACGTACCTTGATCTGTCTACTAAATATCCTCCAAGCCATTCCTTCTGAAATGTTGTATAAAACAAGTTATAACGAAAATTCCAAGGTGTCTCAGATGTAGCAGCGAAACCCCAAGACCTTGAGCTCTGATACCATATGTTAAGAACCAAATATCAATATAGCATAGAAAAACCTCAGAAAAAATACTCAATGCCTTGAAAAAGAGATAATTTTAGATAATAAGCCTCTTCAAGGGGGCAACCTCCTTTTACCCCACTTAAATGTTCAAGTACAGGATGATTCAAAATGAAAATGTCTCCTTGGTATATATAGGAGACTAGGAGGTATAATTACAACTAATGACCTAAAGCCGACATAAATAAAATAACATTACTAATATAATATGCCCCAATTAAGGGGTAATGAGCCAATATTAGGGCTTAACAACCAGTGTCCAAATCCTAACCTTAGATCTACAGGATGTGAGATATAGACTGTCCATCGAAGGGATGTTGGTCGGAGTAAGTTGCAGAGATGTACTTTGACGGGAGGTACCCCAAGAGAGGACCATAATCGTTGATCCGTCAGAGAATGATTTGCATGATTTTAAATTGTCGATCGCAGCAGGGTCACTAGAGTAGCCTTGGTTAAGGTACTTCAATGAGAAGGATCCAAGGAGAAATCATAGTTGTTGATCGGTTTAAGGGTTAAACTAACCCTCGACCGTCGATTCATCACAATCTCTTTTTTTGTATTGGTAATTAAATTTGAAGGAGGATGATGCCAGATGACGAAATCAGACCAATGAGAGGCGGACAGGTGTTAGCACCTGGAGGGACGAGCCAAGTGCTCAATGATGATGTGTACACCACGTTATCCCATGTGGGAGAACTATGTGTTAAGTGGAAATTGTTACACATGTCAGGGTGAATCAAAGCTTGAGCTAGGGTTCCTTGGCGAATATGAGTGCCAGATGTCGTGCCAGTGTGGTAGACAACATGCCCCAAAGTTCGACAGGTGTTAGGGACCTAACCCCTTACGTAGGTAGAATAATATATTCCGATGTAGTAAAGGTCAATATTAGTAAGGCCTAACAATAAAGAAGAATAAGTCCAATGTAAGAAGACCTAATAGAAGCTTCCGCTTCTAGATGGATATTCCTCTAGATGGTTCTTTTGATAGACATATTTAGTATAAATAGGAGTCAAGGGTATGAGAACGGTTGTCTTGGATATTATTGTAATAGAGCTCTGCTCTGTTGGAGGTTTCCCCCTTAAAGAGGCAAGGAAACATTGCTCTCAGTAATCAAAGTGCTCTTTCTGATGTTATTCTGGTATCATTTTGGTATTAGTGTGGTGTTGTTTTAGTTATATTGTTGTTCATCTGCCATTTCTAGCTATTTATTTATGTTCTTCATACTTTTTGTATCTGGAATACTACAAGTGGTATCAGAGCACTTTCCTCGGCAGAAAAATGTGGGTTAATTTTTTTCCAGGGTAGAGACATATTCCGACATCTTTAAGCTATAGAGATATGTCCTTACATGAATAAACCCACGGTCAGGGATTCATACATGCAGGAAATACACGTGGTACTTAAGTTCACATCTATTGGCCACCCTTGTAACCCTTGTTGGTACCCCTTCGAGTGGTGGTGCATCAGAAAACACATGTATACAGATCGGCCTAGATTTCTTGAAGCCCTTTTTAGATAAACCGATCAGCCGCCTGACTGCTATAGTGCCATAGATAACAACACTCGGGAAGATACTCTCTAGTACCTGGGTAGTCGGGTAGTACAACTAAGGGCACAACCTAGCCTCCTTAGTTGGTGCCCTAAGATATTGGGCCGAGTACTACTGTTGGACTCCACACATATATTAGAGAGCTATAGCATAGGGAAAACCCTTGTCTGTAGAACCCTTGAATACCTAACCCTTGGGGACAGAAAATAAAAATAAAAAAAATAGACAAGATCTATTGCCAAGCAATTGTGTCTCCTGCATTTAAGTTTCCAAATTACTACACAATTCTTCTTGATTAAGCATTTGGGCATTTCATCACTGTAGTATTCTTCAGATCGGAGTATAACTTCGTAGGTGTAAAAAAAAAAAAAAAAAAGTCTGGATCCTGTTGCACCATTATTTGAGACCTATTCCATTGTATTTCTCTCTTCGCCCTTATCACAGTCATACCTACATTTTCCAACAAATGTTTTGACCCCACCTGCCCCTTTTCGGTTCCCTCGTCATCATGGCCCATACCCGTAGCCAAGACCTGGAAGCTCGCTTCAATACCTTGCACTCTAATTTCACAGAGACCCAACAAGAAGTGAGACAACTCAGTTCAAATATTTCCACCATCAATAAAAACATGCATTCCTCCATCACCGCCTCAATCGAGGAACTCAAACAAGACCTCAAACAAGACATTACTACCCATCTTGAATCTATCGCTACGATGATCTGCACCAAGTTGCATATCCCTACAAATCCTTCCTTATCTGACCCACCTTTGCATACCGAAGGTGAAACTTCCTCTCATTCCCATAATTTTCATCCCCATCACTTTCAGCGTGACCTATGCCTTCCACATGTGGATGTGACCAAATTTTATGGCTCGGATCCCACTGGCTGGGTAACTCAAATGGAACATTATTTCTCTTTGTACGACCTTACGGATGAGTTGGCAAAACTCCGGTATGGTGTTCTCCATCTATATCAAGAACATTGGCAATGGTGACAATGGAGAAAAATTGTCTGTCAAGGGTATGTTGCTTGGACACACTTTGTGGCAAAGATTTATGGACGTTTTGACACTGACACCAACCATTTAGGTCATTTGACAAAGTTGAAACAATCTGGCACAGTGGAAGACTTTATAGCTACTTTTGAGCGATTGAATTTTCGTATCGAGGGCATGTTTGATGCTTTTTTCCGAGAATGTTTTATCAGTGGCCTCAAGGATGAGATTCATGCCTATGTCCTCATGGCTCGGCCTCATAGTTGGCTGGAGGCTACTAAAATAGCTAAGGAAGCACAACAGGTTGTCTCTTCTCAAAACCGAAAACCCTCCTTTATTCCTCACACTAAACTAGTAAATCCCACTCCTCCTTCTTCTCCACTAAAGATCCAAAAATTGACCAGGATGAAATGGTTGAACACCAACTCAAAGGCATTTGTTATAATTGCGATGACAAATATTTTTCGGGACACAAGTGTAAGGAACAAAATCTTTTTATGGCCATCTCGGAGGATGTTTCAGAAGAGGATGTTGAAGCTCCCCCTGTGTCTGTGTCACCTGAACCCACTGACATAACCCCTCCCTCAGACCCTCCCGAAGTAGAACTGGTCATTTCCCACTGGCTTCTCTGCTCCCCAAACCCTCAAGCTAATTGGTTACATCAAGCATAGGAAGGTCATCATTCTTGTTGATAGTGGAAGCACCCATAATTTTATTCATCACCGCATTGCCCAAGAAACTAATTACTATATCCATGCAGTCAATAATTTCCAAATCATGATTGCCAATGACAGGTCCATGAAATGTGGAGGGCATTGTGAAAATGTGTGTCTCCAAATTGGTGACTACCACCTGAAATATCATATGTTTGCTATCGACATATGCGGTTGTGACATTGTTTTTGGTGCAAAATGGCTAAGGACTTTGGGTCCCATTCTCATGGATTTTAAGGAATTAACCATGCAATTCGACCAGGAGGGCCAACAATATAAGTTCCAAGGCATCACCACCGGTTCCCTAGAGATCATTAGTTCCCATCGCATGGAAAAGCTGCTAAAAAAAGGTCATTTTGGAGTTATTTCGCAACTCCATGCCATACAGGCATCTGAGACACCCTTTGTGCCACAGGACCTCCAATCCATTCTCTCTAAACATTAAGTGGTTTTTTCCACTCCCCAGGGACTCCCTCCTTCCCGTGGTGTTCATGATCATTCCATTCCCCTTGTCCCAGGAAGCCTTTCTCCCAATATCTGTCCCTATCGTCACCCCTTTTCGAAAAAAAATGAAATTGAGAAAATGGTTCAAGAACTACTCAATGCAGGTGTTATCTGCCCTAGTACGAGCCCCTACTCTTCTCCTGTGGTCATGGTCCTTAGGAAAGAAGGTTCTTGGTGCATGTGTCATGACTTTCACACCCTCAACAAAATCACCATTAAAGACAAATTTATCATTCCTATCATTGATGACCTCTTGGATGAATTGAGTGGTTTCGAGTTCTTTACTAAACTTGATCTTCATTCCAGCTACCACCAGATCCATATGAAAGAGACAGACATTCCTAAGACTACCTTTAGAACTCATGAGGGCCACTATGAGTTTTTGGTCATACCCTTTGTCTTGTGTAATTCCCCCTCCACTTTCGAAAGCCTCATGAATCATGTCTTCCATCCTTTTCTCCGTCATTTTTTCTTAGTTTTCTTTGATGATATCCTCATCTATAGAAAAACCTAGATAGACCATCTTGCTCATGTGGATTGAGTTCTCCATCTACTCTCTCAGCACCAACTTTTCCTAAAACAATCTAAATGTGCTTTTGGCACCTTGGAAGTCTAGTACTTGGGTCATCTTGTTGGCAAGGTCGGCGTCAGGGTGGATCCTAAAAATATTGGAGCTTATGCAAGATTGGCCTCACCCAAAGACTCTCAAAATCTTGCATGGATTTCTGGGCTTAATCTATTATTATCACAAGTTTGTTAGTAATTATGGAAAGATTACGGCACCTCTCATTGCAGTCCTTAAAAATAATTCTTTCACTTGGAATCTAGCAGTTGCTCAGGATTTTCAAACCTTGAAGATGGCCATGTGCACCACTCTAGTCCCGGTCCTTATTGATTTCACAAAGACCTTTGTCTTGGAATGTGATGCTTTAGGGAAAGGAATTGGCGTTGTCCTTATGCAAGAGGGTTGGCATTTGGCCTTTACCAACAAACAATTGTCTGAGCACAATTTGGGCAAATCAATCTATGAAAAGGAAATGTTGGCTATTCTGCATGTCGTTGATCTTTGGCGCCCTTATCTATTAGGGAAACACTTCCAAATTAAGACATATCATCAAATCCTCAAGTATTTTCTAGAACAACGCATTTCCTCCCCAGAGCAACAAAAATGGGTGACTAAGCTCTTTGGATATGATTATGAGATCATTTATAAGAAAGGAAAAGAGAATGTGGTTGCGGATGCACTTTCCCAAAAATATGAAGATGAAGGGTCCTTTTTTCTCTCTCCTTCATTGTACCAGATTGGATCCAAGTTGTTCGCAAGGAATGGATACACGATCCCAAAAGTTCGCATTTGATACAACAATTGTAGTCCAATTCTCCAATTTCCCCAGGGTACTCTTGGCTCCATGATGAGCTTCGATGCAAAGGTCGTTTGTATTTAAGTAAACATTCAAAACTTAAATCCACGATACTTTCCGAGATTCATGCTACACCCACAGCTGGGCACTCCGGGTTTACCAAAACCTATGACAGGGTCAAACGTTCTTTTTTTTGGGATGGAATGAAACAAGGCGTTCATAATTTTATGGTTGAATGTGATGTGTGTCAGCACAAAAAGGGAGAAACAATCAAATCTCTTGGCACACTACAACAACTTCTGATTACACCTACTATTTGGCTAGATATCTCTATGGATTTTATTGTAGGCTTACCTAAATCAAGGAATAAATTAGTCATCATGGTGGTAGTTTATGATCTTTCCAAGAATGCTCATTTATGTGCTCTTCAACACCCATTTACATCATCCACTGTGGCTCAACTTTTCATGGATCAAGTCTTCAAGATTCATGGCATGCCACATTCTATTTTTTCTGATCGCGACCCAACTTTCACCAACAATTTTTGGGAAGAACTGTTCAAGCTACAAGGCACCCAATTGCATCTCAGTACAACTTATCATCCCCAGACTGATGGTCAAATTGAAGTTGTCAACAAGTGTTTGGAAACATATTTGAGGTGTTTTGCCTCAGAAAGGAAAAATCAATGGGCTCAATGGTTACCACTAGATGAATTGTGGTACAACACTTCGTACTATACAACTACCCGCATGAATCCTTTTGAAGTGGTATATGGACAAAATCCACCTTCAGTTCTCTCAGATTTTCAAGGTGTCTCGAACGTCTAGGTGGTTGACCAAATTCTTATAGTTCGAGAGGCTATTCTTCGTACCCTCAAAGAATCACATGAAGCAATAAGTAGATCAAGGTCGTTCTAAACGTCAATTTGTAGAAGGGGATCCGGTGTTTCTTTGACTCTAACCTTACAAGCAAAATTCCCTCAAGGTTGACCATTGCCAGAAACTGGTGCCAAAAATTTATGGTCCTTATACCATTCTCAAACGTGTGGGACATGTGGCCTATCAGTTAGCTTTGCCTAGTCATTCTAAGCTCCATCCCATTTTTCATGTTCCCTTCTTAAAGAAGGTGATTAGAACTAAGTGCCAAACTAAAACCAACCTTCCCGAGTTGGACGAAGAAGGCTCCATTTGGCTACATCCACAAGCATTTTTGGACCATCGTGAGTATCGTCTACGTCAACGAACCATCAAGGAAGTGTTAGTCCAGTGTAAAGATACAACTCCAGCATATGCCACTTGGGAACCAACTACCATTCTGCAACAGTTTCCACATCTCAAGCCTTGAGGACAAGGTTGTTTTTAAGGGGGAGGACATGTTAGGGACCTAACCCCTTACGTGGGTAGAATAATATATTCCGATGTAATAAAGGTCAATAATAATAAGGCCTATCAATAAAGAAGAATAAGTCCAATGTAGGAAGACCTAATAGAAGCTTCCTCTTTTGAAGGATCTTCCTCTAGATGGTTCTTTTGATAGACATATTTAGTATAAACAAGAGTCGAGGGTATGAGAGCGGTTGTCTTGGATATTATTGTAATAGAGTTCTACTCTGCTGGAGGTTTCCCCCTCGTAGAGGCAAGTGAATATTTCTCTCAGTAATCAAAGTGCTCTTTTTGGTGTTATTCTGGTATCATTTTGGTATTATTGTGGTGTTGTTTTGGTTATATTGTTGTTCATCTTCCATTTCTAGATATTTATTTATGTTCTACATACTTTTTTATATCTGGAGTATTACAACAAGTGTCGGTACCTGGTCTGTCTAGAGGACGAGGATGGGGCCCTGGTCAGGCTTAGGCATTTGGGTGGTCACTCACAGTTGGATCTCAAGGTAGATAAACCTCAACCATTGATTGCAGAGGGAGACGTCGAAGTCTACGGTCGGGGAAGCCCCAAGAACCTGAAATAGAGCCACTTCGATGGGAAGACTCTGAAGAGAAATATTTTTCATCAATCAAAGTCTAGCTAAGAGACAATCTCATTTGTAGATGCTGTGGGCCTCACTCGGTTAAGGCCTTGAGGAAGGTGATGTCATACTGACAAGGATGACGCCACTCAACCATTGCATAGCAGCTAGGTGTCAACAGCCAGAAGGGCTTTCAAGTGGTCAACAATGATAAGGATTCCACGACAGTACACGTGGAGGGTCCAAGTTTCGAGTGGTGATTGCGCCACGTGTCACGACGATTTGGAATTTGGAGAAGAGCTTCGTGAGGCATCATGAGTGCCACTCATCACACTAGGTGGTAGGCATACAGTGGCAACTGTCGTCGATGTGGTAGATGAGTGCACAAGGTATGGTCTGTCGATGTTGGGAATATCATCATCAGGAGTAATGGGTGGTGGATATGGTTAGAAACCCCGATTGTTGATGACGAAAGATCACCGACGATGAAGAATGATAGAGAGCAATGATAGTCATTGATCCGTAAATGGGTGGGGTTGAATATCAGTCGTGGATCCTGGTGGGTCCCATCCTGGTACGGTGAGAAACATCAAATACTGGGTTGATAACCCCTGTGCTAGTTAGCATCACCAACACAACCAAAGCCATTAGATGATCAACCCTAGGATCATAGGATATGGATGTCGATATATCTATATCGTGTGTTAGTGGATGGTGAGTGGAAATCTAGGAAAGGCTAGAGCTAGGTTTCCAACGACGATGAGATAATCCCAAGAAGTAACGAGAAAAATTGATTATGTCGGAGGTGATCCCCATGAATTTGAGCCATTAGAGACCAAGAGTTAAGGGTCATCAAATTTGGGAGAGGAATCCATTGGAGTGTCGTCGTCAGATCTTATTAGTGGGAGTGATTCAAAGGAAAGGAAACCTCAATGACGATGAAGGAGGGCCAAGTATTAGACCCATGAGACTAATGTATCCATTGGCAGGTGTTACATTGGATGGCACGAGAAAGAAGCGACCACATGGATGCCATGCAACAGTGAGGTGGCCTTCGGCCGATAGAGGCTCGAGAACTTTAGGAGGCCATAAATTTTTATCCAAATCAGTTTGGAGCATGGTGACAATTATTGGAGATATATTGATGAGTAGAAAACAATGATTCCTCGAGAAGAGGCATTGAATATGAGTGAGAAAAGAAAAAAATTTAATACCCCATCCCTTAAAAGGGTACTTAGGGGGATTGGGTCTGTTACAAAGTGGTATTAGAGCTAGGTTACAAGACTAGGCCTGGATGGGCCAGAGATCAGTCAAAGGACTAGTATAATAAGACAAAGATGATCCTGATGAAAATAATTTCTTTGCATTAAAAGTTTATTTATTGTCTTCATTAACTATTTGAGGAGAAGGACTGCAAATTGAAATTTTATGTTTTCTCAAATATTTACAATAGAAATCTTAACATGGTGACTTTGTATGTAAGGGCTAAGATCCTTATGGAAAGTGTCCTTGTGGTTAAATGAACTTAGTATGGGTTGATAGAATCCTTAGTAGTGTTAATTGTTTCTTAAATAAAAGACTAAACCTTGTATATGAAATTCCTCATTATCAGAGGATTGACATAAAATGTATAAGGTCAGTATATTTGACCTGTAATGAATGAAACTTGTTGCTGAAATAAACCAACTAGGCAAATAAAAAGGAGTTATTTTAACTATTGATGGTCCTCATAAAAGAGGTGAAATGGCTTGATTTTATGAGCTCGTTTATGAGCTCGTGGTCGTACTAAGGAGAGTGTATATACCTATTGACCTAAAAACTTACCTATGCAAGTGAATGCAAAGGTAAATAGCTGGAATATGTCTGCATTGTAGGCATGGGTACAATTCTTGGTGCACGAAGATATGTTGGAATGCATATGGAAAAGATTGAGCATGCATATAACATGCATATATACTTGTTATATTATGTTATTAGATGTGAAACATGGTGTTAGATCACATGGCTAGTGATGATCATATAATAGAAGCCTAAGTAAAAGGTTGATGATGATGTTTGCATATAACCATATGAGGTAAAAAAATTTATAGGTCAATGAAGGAGTTGATCTAGTTTATGGTAGAGAAATGCTTAGGCATTTTCAGAAGACCAATGGGTTAGATTAACATCATGATGTGGATGATATCCATGAGGGTATGGCTACATATGCTCAAGTAGAAGCTTGAGGGAATATTAAGAATGAATTCCCTTGATAAATATCTATTGACCAAGGATGGATCGAGGCATGACAAAAGTTGGAATTGCTAACTTGTTTCCTTAGGTAATGTTGAGATTACCTAGTTTGTATTTCTAAATTTGAATTCTTTTGTAGTAGAAGGGCAAGAGTGAATTATTGTTGGGTGTTTCCATGTGAATGATTGTAAGCTATCAATAGAGAGGGAAGCATAGTGTCGAGTACCGCTATGATACTTTTCATAATAATGGTTATAATATCTCTCGGAGAAGGATTTGGAAGTTTGAAATGTCCATGTGTGTGAATGACATGGAAAAATGTGCAAGTAGTGAACTTGCATGATGAATATCTATCGATGTTTGTATATGCTTGAGTGCATGGATTGAATGCATTATACAGTTGCCCAATGTGAGGGACGATATTAGGACGATACACACACACACACACACATATGCTAAAAAGGCATGGTAATATTGCTTGACTAAGTGAAATGTGAAGCAAGATTTGTACTTGCATGAATTGGATAATACCATGGATGCATGACTAGCCCTATGTAGAGGGGTCTAAACTATTTGGGTTTAAATAATAGCTTGAGGAGGTATGCCACTCCTCAGAGAAAGTGCTAATATGAAATGTTGAGAAGAAAAGGAGTAAGACTGCTTTGTTGATTTAGATAGAAAGCAAGGTGAGAATGCCTTTGAGAATCTCATGGACAAATCATGAGTTAAATCATTTTAAATAAATATGCATATAAAATTGTAAAGTGTGTTGGTGGTGGACACACACAACATGCCAATGCATGTGATTAAATGCATGAAAGAACAACTTGAAAGAAAAATTGTTAACATAAGAGTACTTAGTTGAATGTAAATATGAAATGCATAATAAGAATGAAAGCTTATATTCCTTATGGAATATTGGGAAATAATCTGAAATGACAAAGCTAAGTCTGACTCGAGGTTGAGGTAATCTCAGATAGTGATGGATATGCAATAAGGAAGTTGCATGATGAGACAGTTCCATGTGGAGGAACTGTGTGAGAACTCTGTCAGGAGAATAGAGTCATAATCTTAATGATTGTTGGCAAATTAGAAATTATACTACAAAGTCTATTTGTACAAGGATCCTGGATTTCATTTTGAAATATCGTGCATGAGTGAAAAATATGCAAATGAATGTCGACCATTCTGATTCCTAATGGTAATGTGTAGAATGCACAGGTTCATAATTCTTTGTGAACTAAAAGATTTCTTTTGTAACATGTTGATTTATCCAGAAAGGTCAATATGAACATGACTAATACTGCTCAAGGAAGAGAGCAGACAGTTCCCAGGAGAGATATATTTCATAAGCAAAGAAGGAGGAAAGGATTAACACTTTTCTCACTCTAAAACTTTGAATAATGAGACAAAGTTGTATGCTTTAAAAGAACAATTGGTGAAAGGAAAGTAAGTTAATAAGTATGTTTAAATGAATATGATTGATTGAGCCATGTTAAATAAAGGGAGTGAGGCCTTAGAAATAAATCAGTTGGGATAAAGTTCCAGGTTGTGTAGAAGGAGTTGGAAAAAGGGAATAATCCCTTAACTCCTTTATTTTTGTCTAATGTGTT
Organism: Picea engelmannii; assembly: GCA_009831015.1. Classification (NCBI taxonomy): domain Eukaryota; kingdom Viridiplantae; phylum Streptophyta; class Pinopsida; order Pinales; family Pinaceae; genus Picea; species Picea engelmannii. The sequence goes on from ML780467.1 coordinate 198,156, forward strand.
TCTCTAGGATAAGAGAAAATTGAAAGGTTGATATGTGAAATTTTTTAAGACATGAGAATGTTGTTGGATGTAGGGTACTGAAACAATTGAAAGTTTGATTGTGATTACACTCACAAAAACGTTGAGGGTAATGTGACAAGTGCATACATATATGTTATGACATATGTGAGAATATTTTCTAATTTAAATTCCATGGTACATGTATTTTTATTTAACATGATAGCTATTGTAATTATGAATGTGATGATGTATGTCACATGTAGAAAAAAATTGTAGTTTTTGTGGAAGACAACCACCAATGAAGGACCACCTTAGGTAGAGGACAATTGTAAGAAGGTTGTTGTTGAAGTATTGATGAAGGGACTTTAAGAGTTCCCATGAAGAACCACTAATTAGGTAATATTAGAGAGGGTGTTGTCATCTAGAACATGTATAAATATTTTTCATACCAATGTGGCACATGGCATAAAGGGATTTAGTAAGAATCCCTTCTAATATATTTTTATTATCTTAATGATATGCAAATGATTTTGAGTGGCTATTGTATGCCATTGATACCCAAGCAGGGTATGAATTCAGGAAGAAGAACCTGGAGGATAGAGGTATAAACCTATGACAATCAAGGATGATTAAGATCCTTGTAAGAGAAATTCAAGAACAAATACATCATGAATGCATTGACCAATCAAGAAGTGATTGGGAATAAAAAAAAATTCTCATAAGCAACACATTAGTTAAATGCATTAAGAAGATGCAGGTTGTAAAAGAGTGGGTATATATAGGAATTCCCATGGTGGAAGAAGTACTTTCCAATACTTTACAAAAGTTGTAGAAAAGTAAAGAGAGAAATTGGTTGGCCATAAATGTTGGTACCCTGGTTATTAGTGAAGAAGAATGATTGAATCTATTCATGTGAAACTTTTAGTTTCATGTGAGATTATTTGAGGTTGAGATCAACTCAAGGTAGTAAGCACAAGTTTTGTTGTAATAATGAATGTGGATAGGAAATCCATGTCGTGAGAGGTTGGTTGAGTTCCAATACAACATGGCAAGAGTGATTAACCTGAAAAACAATAATATAAAATCAATGCAAGGTTGCATTGTGAGTGATTGTGGCCATGGGTATTGACACATTGGATTAAATTCACTTAATATTAATTGCATTTGGAAAATCTTGGCATGCTAAAATGGTGCATGTGTAAGGAATGGTATTTCCTTTTTCCTTATATCATTGAATAGATTAATGTGAGGAAATTGTTAGTATGCACAATTCTGAAAATTGTTTGGAAATCACTGCAAGTGTGCAATGAAAATAAAATGTGCCTGAGAACTAACAATATGTTTGGTTGATTGAAGTTGAAATTGCAGGAAGAAGGGTCTTGGATATGGTAGTGTTTTAAGTCCATTGGGAATACCAATTTCCATTGATTATAAAACAACCAAACTGTCATGGGAAATAAATCTCAGGCTTGTGGAATCATGTTCCTCTATGGAACATATCGATAATGGAATTGTGAATATGAAAATATGTGGGTAACAGATTTGAAAATAAGTTTGATTGAAAACTATTGAACGCATCTCACAATTTTTTGCATGCATGTGATATAGGTGAGATGAAAATGATTTATCTGGAGAGGATTGATGATGGTTGTCAAAGATGGAAAGCATGGAAAATGGCTATTGTAGCGACATGAGAACCCTGTGATAAGCCATGATCCCTGTAGAATGATGTGTCATGGTGACACGGGCCAAAGAGACTCTTTCGATAGAGAGAGACATAGGGATGCCTTGGTAGAGAAAGCTTGGGGGACGCTTCAACTGTAAGACTCAATGAATTCTCTGAAACTCTTCCACCCAACCTTAGACTATGCAATATATGTACTTTGTGTATTGAACCGAGATGTATGGCTGGAATTTCTGGATTGTAACAAGGAATACAGACATGTGACTTATGGACTTTATATATATATATACCTTGGCCTATGCGATCTCTGTACTTTCTTTGTTGAACCGAGATGTATGGCTGGAATGTATGGATTGTAATGAGGAATATAGACATGTGACTTATGAAATTGTATGTGTATTAAACCCCTTAGAAAGAGGACCCTGAAGTTTATCTTGAATAGATAGGGGATTGTACAAATGGTTCCTCCTGTGAAAGTAATTGTGAACTTAGCTGTGTGCTCATGTCTCCTATGAATTCAGTAGGATATCTGCTACAATGTGTAGCCCGTGAAAATAAAACATGATTATAAACTAAGAATGAACAAAAATTCTTAGGAGGAAGGGAAAGGGCGCCCTGAGATAGGAATTGGATTGCATAAGTGCCCAAGAGAAATATTGGTATGATTTAGAGAGCCTCAAATCATTGGTAGAACCCCTTGTCCTGATATAGGTAGTTAGCAGAGATGAGAACTTCCATCTAAGTGATGGGGAAGGAAGTACTTAATGGTTTTTGAGGCCTGATGAGAGTCCCTCAAGGTTTGGTAAGCCTAAGAGAATCCTTGGACGAAATACCTAAACTGCTAAGTCCTATATCAGACTATAAAACCATAGAAAAAATGTGTTTTGAGATAGGACAAATCAGAGTTGTTGATTTGAAACTACAAATAGATCTCGACCCTCCCTTGAAGTAGACTATTGTTCCTAGAGTTTATGTACTCCGAGTCAATGAGGATCATTGATTTATCAGAGGATAGCTATAGTAGAACTTGGACCGTCAGATGCATTGCTATGAGTGCCAGTGGAGGAACTCCGACGGGAAAGTCTGAGGGATAATGTGGGTCGTCCATCGATGGAAAACCTAGAAATGGTCTCTACCATAGATCGATGTGGATCTATCTTAAGTGAGGTTGAGAAGGGAGGTGAGGTCAACGTGATGTGACTTGTTGACGAGGGGTGCTAGTTGTCTCATGGTCAACAAGTGTCAGCCTATAATTTGCGGGAAGGTCTGAATGGGGGCCTTGAAAGTCTTGGGACCGATGTTTATATCCTAACCATCAGATCTACGTGTTGTGATATCTAGACTGTCCATCGAAGGGGTGCTGGTTAGAGTAAGCTGCAGAGATGTACTCTGATGGGAGGTACCCTGAGAGAGGACCATAGATGTTGATCCATTGGAGGATGATCTAAAGGATTTTGAATTGTCAATCGTAGCAGGGTTGCCGAAGTATCCTTGGTTAGGGTACTCCAATGAGTAGGATCCGAGGATAAACAATAGACATGGGTACTCCAATGAGTAGGATCCGAGGATAAATCATAGACATTGATTGATGTAAGGGTTAAACTAACCTTCGACCATCAATTCGTTGCACACTCCTTTGTTCGCTTGGTAATTAAATTTGAAGGAGGATGATGCTGGATGACGAATTCAGACCAACGAGAGGTGGACAAGTGTTAACGCCTGGAGGGACAAGTGTTAACGCCTGGAAGGACAAGCCAAGTGCTCAGCGATGATGTGTACACCATGTCAGCTCGCGTGGGAGAACCACATGTTAAGTGGAAATCATTACACATGTCAAGGTGAATCATATCTTGAGTTAGGGTTCCTTGGAGAATATGAGTGCCACATGTCGTGCTGACATGGTAGCTAGCATGCCCTAAAGGATGATAAGTGTCAATACCTTCTTGGTCTAGAGAACGAGGATTGGAACTTGGTCGGGATCATGCATTTGGGTGGTATCTCATAGTTGGATCTAAGGGTGGATAAAACTCCAACATTGATTTCAAAGGGATACATCATAGTTTGTGGTTAGAGAAGCTCTGGGAACCTGAAATAGAGCCACTATGATGGTAAGACTCTGTAGAACAATGTTTGTCATCTATCAGAGTCTATCTTAGAGACAATATCAGTTGTAGATCTTATGGGCCTCGTCGGGTCAAGGCCTTGAGGAAGGTGATTCCATACTAACAAGGATGAAATCACTCAACCATTTCCCAGCAGCCAGGTGTTAGCACCTGGAAGGGCTTTCAAGTGGTCAGCAATGACAAGGATGCCACGTCAGTACACGTGGAGGGTCCATGTGTCAAGTGGTTATTGTGCCACATGTCATGGTTATTTGACATTTAGAGAAGAGGTTCGTGAGGAATCATGAGTGCCACTCATCACGCCAGGTGGCAAGCATATGATGATAATTGTGGTCGATGTGGAAGACCAGTGGACAAGGTATGGACCATAGATGCTGGGAACATCATCGTCTGGAGTAATGGGTGGTGGAGATGGTTAGAAGTCCTAATCGCCGACGATGAAAGATCATTGACGATGAAGAAGGAAAGAAGGAAAGATCACCGGGCTTGAATCTTAGACTTGAATCCTGGTGGGTCTTATCCCGATACGGTGCGAAACGTCAAAGAATAGGTTGATAACCCATTTTCTAGTTGGAATCGTCGACAAAAGAAGAGCCATTGAATGATCGAACCTAGGACCATAGGATCTGGACGCTGAAAGATACAAATTGTGTGTCGATGGATGACAAGTGGAAATATGGGAAAGGTTAGAGATAGGTTTCCAACAATGACGATATAATCCCAAGAAGGAATGGGAACCATCAATTATGTCATAGGTGATCTTCATAAATCTGAGCCATTAGAGATCTAGAGCTGAGGGCCATCGTATTTGGGATACAAATCCATTGGAGTGTCCTCATTGAAGCTCGTTAGTGGGAGTGATTCAATGCAAAGGAAATCCCGACGACGATGAAGGAGGGCCAAGTATTAGACCCATGAGACTAATGTGTCCAGTGGAAGGTGTTACATGGGGGCACAAGCAAGAAGCAACCATATGGATGCCATGCGCCAGTGAGGTGGCCTTAGGCCGACAGAGGCCCGAGAAATTTGAGAGGCCATAAATTTTGATCCAGAGCTCGGTTTAGAGAATGGTGACAATCATTGGAAATATATTGACGAGTATAAGACAATGATGCCTTGAGAAGAGGCATTGAAGATGAGTGAGAAAAGAAAAAATTTAATACATCATCCCTTAAAAGGGTACGTAGGGGGATTGGGTCTATTACAAAGAACATCTTGATGCAACGAGAAAAAAATCATGAACATGATTAGCTCAAGGTGATAAAGAACCATTTGAATTTTACTTCTATCATATGTAAAATGTTATTCAAATTTATTTTTACGATTTTTCTATGGACCACGTAGAACTATAATTATGGTAGAATTTTAGGTCAAATTTACAAAACTCCCCAAAGTCCTTTTCATTATCCGTATTACACATCATGAAAATATGTCCATCATGACCACTCACTCTTCGTTGCAAATAAAAAAAATTGTAAAATATTTATCTATCTTTGTTTCACTATGCCCACAACCAACTTTCATATTTAATTTTTAGTTTTTATCAACAAAATTATAATTCGCTAAAGAGACTCCTCCAATGAAAGAAAGTTAAACAATTCTCCTTATTCAATTATCAAATTTAAAATGGGCAATATATTAAAAATATAATTGTAGAGTTAAATTAATTAAAAATTTGTTATATATTAATTATCTAGATTCATCTTAACTCTATGTGTGGAGAGGGATCAATTCCCTCTAGGTGCAAACATTTCCTCAAGTTTTTTTAATTTAAAAAAACACTTGATCCCTCTCTACTCATGATAGATCCCGAGTTAAGATGGATTTATGTTGGTTCTTTACACCCAAACATACACACATATATATTCCACAATTCTACGTGTCAATTCTATGTTAAACATGGAATGAATTACACGTCTCTTTCATATTGAGCATCACACCATTGAAATGTTTTAACTATAAGAAATATTGAATATTTAGTTTAACGTGGACATTAAAATACTTTATTTACGACTTACATTGAAATATTTTTTTAAATGTCATGTGTCAACTCCATGTTGAACATATAAGGAATTACACATCTCCCTCAAACTTGGTTGTAGAAATCACCTATGAGCACAACCAACTTAGATCCATTTTAATTTTGGATCTATCACAATGCCTCTCGACAAAACTAGCTTGATCCATTTTAACTCTATATTTTTCATTCTATGACAGGGATCAAATACCTCAAGGTGCAAACATTTACTCAAGTTTTTTCAATTTAAAAAAAGTTTTCACCTTGAGGACTTCATCCCTCTGCATACATGATAGATCTAGAGTTAAGATGGATCTATGCTGGTTATATATATATATATATATATATATATATATGCCATGTGTCAACTCCATGTTGAGAATGGCAGGAATTACACATCTCCGTCATATTGAAAATCACACCTTTTAAATATTTTAACTATAAGAAACATTGAAATATTTAGTTTAAGGTGGGCATTGAAATACTTTATTTATGGCCAACATTGAAATACTTTTTGGTTATTAATATTTTTTTCAATTCCAAGTGTCCACTCCATGTTGAGCATGGAAGGAATTACACATCTCCCTCATAATAATATGTATAAAGATTCTTCATGCATGGGCACAACCAACGTAGATTCATCTTAACTATATATCTATCATGCTTCCACAGGGATCAAATCCTTGGAGGTGTAACAATTTCCTCAGGTTTTTTCAATTTAAAAAATGTTTTCACCTCGAGGGACTAATCCCTAGATGGATCTAATTTGGATCTATATATTTCAACTCCATGTTGAGCATGGAAGGAATTACACATCGCTCTCATATTGAGCATCACACCATTGAAATGGTTTAACTATAATAAACATTAAAATATTTAGCTTAATGTGTACACTGAAATACTTTATTTATGCCCGACATTGAATTTTTTTTTGGTTATTAATATTTTTAAATGCTACGTGTCAACGCCATGTTGAGAATGGAAGGAATTACACATCTCCCTCATATTGGAAACAATCAACGCAAATCCATCTTAAGTCTCGATATATCATGCTCCAACAAGGATCAAATCCCAAAGTTTTCACCTCGAGGGAATTTATCCTCTGTGCACATGATAGATCTAGATTTAAGATGGATCTCTTTCATATTTGGTTGTAGAGTGTGCCTCTAGGTGAAACCAGTGTAGATCCATCTTAACTACAAATATATCATGCACCGAGAAAAGGAATCAAATCCCTCAAGGTGCAAACATTTCCTCAATTTTTTTCATTTAAAATAAAAAAATCACCTCAAGGGACTTGATGTTTCTAAGCTCATGATAGATTTGGAGTTAAGATGGATATTGGTTTTTAATATACACACACATGTGTCAACTCCATTTTCAACATGGAAGCATCTCCCTCATATTGAGTATCACACCATTGAAAAGTTTGAAGTATAATAAATATTGAAAATTTTCATTTAAGGTGGACATTGAAATACTTTATTTATGGCCAACATTGAAATATCTTTTGGTTATCAATATATTTTATAAATGCCATGTGTCAACTCCATGTTGAACATGGAAGTAATTACACATATTCATCACATTAGGATGTAGAAAGCATGATCTCGGTGGATCTCAGTGGTCATCCACCTTTTCCATTGAATCAACATTTCATGCCTATGGTTTTGATAAACCATGATATTAACCCTTTTGATGGGGAATGGAATGTAATGCCATCTTCATTTGTTAATTACAAACATCATGTAATTATTTACTAGTGGTTTTATGTACATGCCTACAACATAGAGTTATTGCATTGGGTCCCATTAGAACTTCGTAGTTAAGCACACTTAAGCTAGAGTAGTATTGGGATGAGTGACCACTCAGGAAGTCCTAGTGTTTTACATTCCTATGAAATTTTATAAACTTAGACCAATTTATCTCACATACATCATGGAAATTGTTCTCCTCCCACTCTTTCATATATAATTGACGTGAAGGATGCCCTTTAAGCATGCAATGGAGTGTGATGTAAATATTGTTGTGAATGAAGCATAGCCAACATCTCTTTCTTTATAGAGATAAGCTACCCCATTTTTCCAGTTTGTGTTCTACAATGTGTTTTTATCTCATTCATTAATAGAAGTTGGGTTTCACTGTATCTCTATGTTCTCTGCTATATTTTTATTTTTGTCTCGTTTCTTTCTCAGCATAATTCGAGTCAGTGGTATTAGAGAAAATTTCTCCTTGTCATTTCTCAGTACATGTCCTCGACAAGGTCAGAGTATAGAGAGTTGGGTCTTGAGATAGTTTCTCTTGAGGACAACCGCTCTCGCCAGCCCAAGTGACCCCCCATGGTGGAAGAAAAGAGAGATGACATAGAACGAGATACTTTCAAGACGTTGTTTGAGGAATTCCTCATGCGATAAAGAAACGAGATGATGGAAAACTTTGCTCATATTCTTCGAAGACTACCGATGGTGAGAACCGAGGCATCTTCGACAAACATCCATTTCAAAGGTGTGACACCATTCAAGGTACAAGTCAATTTTGATATCCCCTTATTTGAAGTCCAGATAGATGCATATGCTTTAGAAAAATGGTTGAATCTGATAGACGGTTATTACTCTGTCCAAAACAAATTTGACAGTGAAAAGATCACCTTCGTGCTCCTTAAATCCCTTCCCCATGTTAGAGCTTGGTGGGAAGGTTACTGGGAGAGGTACACCATGAATGAATCTACACCAATTTGGAGAGAACCCACTTGGGAGGCCTTTGTAGATGCCCTAAAGGAGGAGTTCTACCCTGTCAGAAACTATGATGGCCAGTACATGAGATGGACGACCTTGCGTCAGAAAAGAACCAAATGGTGCCAGAGTACACTAACATATTTCGTACCTTGCGCTCAAAGTTGGGTATCAAAGACTCCGAGCGACACCTGGTTTTGAAGTACCACAGTGGTATGCATAGGTACATCCAAACATAGATGGATTTCTTGGACATCTCCTCACTGAGTGTTGCTTATGAATATGTAGTAAAAAATGATTAGAAATTCAAGTAGCGGAGTAAGAAGGAGTTTGGGATTGCAAATATGCTACAATAGAAGCATGGTAAAGGCAACCCTCACTCATAGAATGAAGGATAGATAAACAAGGAATTCCAACCTCAAGAGAGCTAGTATAGAACACATGTAAAGAAGGGTAATTGTAAGTTTAATAAAGACACCATAAAGTGGCGTGAGTTCCACAAAATCCCCTGACACAACATCAATGAATGTTGCTCGAAATAGTCATTGGTGGCTAAGCTCAAAGAAAAAGAATCAGAACTTGACTCAAACTTTGATTCAAAGCACAATAAAGGGAAACAAATCATCAATGCAGAACCCACTTCTACCATCGCAACCACAACAATACAACTAGAAGAACCAGAGGAGCTTGAGGAGGGGGGGTGCCTCTTCCACTCACAGGTGTGGGTAAAGGGGAGCCCACTACATTTCATTTTTGATAGTGGGAGTTAGAAGAACTTGATCCCAACCGAGGTTTTTAAGAGATTGAAGTTTCCATTCATGCCATACCCATAACCATACACCATTAGATGGTTGAGACGGGGATGAGACATTTGTTTCAGCTAGTAGTGTCACATGTCCTAAGGCATCAAGCCCTTTAAGGATGAGGTAGTGTGGGAAGTTTCCCCACTTGAAGTCTGTTGATGTTCTCTTAGGAAAATAATATATGTGGAAACGTCACCCTATCTATGAGTCTCAACCCCACAATGTTATTGTTACTTTGGGATGTTATCTCTACAGGGTACCAGAGGTAGCTCCGACTAATACCACTTTATTGATCTTAGAAAAACAATGTCGCAAAGTAATCTCTTAGACCACAAATTTTTCGTTCTTCACGATATAGTCAGACGGTGAATAGAAGGTCACTCCATCCACTATAGCCTTGGCCCAAGACGTTTCTATCTAGTAAAAGCAGGTCGACAAGATTGTAGAGGAGCACAAAGAGAATGAGAGTCTTCCATATGTTCTTCATAGCTCTATTGGCCATGACCCTTTTCAGGAGTGCTCATGGTTCCAACCATTAACCCTCATTGATATAACTCTTCTTGCCGCATCTTCATCGTCATAGTCCTCCGACACTTAGACCAAGGAAAATCATGTAGCCAGATCTATTGAACTGATCCAACACCTCCAACAGGTTCATGACATCCTTCCACATGAAAAGTACAAGAAAGACATCTACTTCAACAAGGCAAGAGACTCACCAAGGTTCATATTCAGTAGAAGTTTCCCCATCTCCCAAGGGAAATTGATACAATGGGGACCATTACTTCCTTATGGGGGAGGAATGATCTAGGTGGATCTTGGTGGACATCCACCTTTTCCATTGAATCAACATTTTGAGCCTATAGTTTTGATAAACCATGATATTCACCCTTTTGATGGGGAATGAAATGTTATGTCATCTTCATTTGTTAATTATAGACACCATGCAATTCTTTCCTAGTGGTTTTATGTACATTCCTACAACATAGTGTTAATGCACCATATCTTATTAGAACTCCGCAATTAAGCATGCTCATGATAGAGTAGTACCAGGATGGGTGACTTCCCATGAAGTCCTAGTGTTTTACATGCCTATGTCATTATATAAACTTAGACAAATTTATCCCACATGCATAATGAAATTGTTCTCCTCCTACTCTCTCATATATAATTGAGGTGAAGGAGGCCCTTTAATCGAACATATATTTCTTTGTATATATAAGCTACCCCATTCAGCTAATCTCTTTCTTTGTAGAGATAAGCTACCCCATTCGACTAGTTTATGTTCTACAATGTTTTTCTATCTTATTCATTAATAGAAGTTGAGTTTCATTGTATTTATGTGTTCTCTGATATATTTTTGTTTTTGTCTTTTTTTGTTCTCAACATAATACAAAAATATACTTGTCCAATTTAGGATTAAAATTATTCTTTCCATTTTGTTATCTTATTAATTAAAAAAAATATTAATAACAAAAAAAATATTTGTTTCAATGTTCACTTTAAGTAAAATATTTTTATATCATTTTTTTTCTATATATAAAGTAATTGAAAGTAAAAAAAATATTATTCCACCCATAGGTGTTTTTTACATCCCGATATGAGTGAGATGTCTAATTCCTTCAATTTTTAAGTTGACATGTGGCAATTACAAAAATATTGATAACAAAAAAATTCAATGTAGGTCATAAGTAAAATATTTCAATGTCCAACTTAAGTAAAATATTCCAATAACAACTTTATATACATTAGATAAAGAAATTGAAAGTAAAAAAAATTATTGTGATTAAAACATTTCAATTGTATGCTACTTAGTATGAGGGAGATGTGTAATTATTTCCAATTGTCCCCATACAAAATTTCCATTGTCATGCTCAAAGCCTTTGAGAACTAAATTGACATGTATGAAGGGTATTATATTCTATAATTGACCCCTAAAAATGGTCTACCCCTATAAAGTAGAAATTTTACTTCCATACCTCTCATGTTCTCATGGAAGTCAAGGATTTTTAAATTACAAATTTTTATGATAAAGTAATAATAAATGGAGAACTTATTGTGTATAGAGGCGCTTTATAGTTCAGTATGGAGGAGATATTGTCACATATGTGGGTAACACTAATGTGTTACATACAAATCAAACAACATATATAAAAAAAATTACAATGTCGACTCACATGTAGGTTAAACAAAATATTCTAAAAAAATATTACAATTTCTAATAAATTGTATTAACATTTATATAAATATAGAATGTGAAAGCATAAAAGAGTTATCACTAAACATTCATTGAGATTTCAAATTGGAGCTGAGCAATTTCAAATTGCAAATTAATATTGGAGGGGGTAGGATAACTTGCCTTCATAAGTGATCCAGATTTGATCATCATGCGATTTTTCATCTATCTCTGTACTTTTTGGGTGGAAAAAATGGAGGAATAAACTTGCAGGGCTATTTTAGCGGCAGGTCCCAGTTTGGAAAATTGGGGTTGGAAACCATATGAAATATTTTGGGGCCATTTTGATGCATCAAATGACACTTTTTTTGGTCCAAAACGTTTATAGGAGAAATACAACATTTTCTATGCACCGAGACCTTTCCAACATCGTGAGAATTGCCTCAATTAGAGATCGTATGCAAAATTTAAGCCTCCCACAAGTTGACCTACCTAGTTGACCATTATAGTACAAGTGGATGCCAGATCAATTCCCACTACTCACACATGTGGGTCTAGACACATGTGGATATTCAAGAAGATTCTAGAAGGTCCAAAACATTATCATTAATTGAGGGGTTGAGGAAGTTAAAACCCTAACCCTAGATGACTATTGGGTTGTGTTAAATATTCAACTGCTAGGAGGAGAAAGGGTCAATATTTAGCATTGTATTTGTTCTATAGTTGAGTAGAGCATCTAGGAGTGGTATTTTGAGAGATTAATAAAGGAGGAGAGATTATATAGTATCCATACAGGCCACAATGTCAAAGGCAACTCCATAGTGAGTTCATCTTTCTTTGTGTTTTCATTTGAAGAAAAGAGAGTAGAGAATATGCCTCACCTTATGGCTGGGTTTTCTCTTGTATTGGGTTTCCTAGGATAAATCTTGTGTTCATTTGTGTGGATAGTGTGTTCTTTGTCTCATTTATTTCATTTTCATATTTCAATTATTTTCATAATTTCAAGCTATAAGCTAGTAATCAATAATCTGGGATCTAAGACAATAATTTAAGAATATTATAAGATATGTTGTGATGAACTGTTCTAGTGGAATATCCATAGAAGTTTACAGTTCATATTGATATCAACGCAGTTTTATTTGGGGCATTTGTGAAAAGTTGCAGTATCTAGGAATTGTCTTAAGAAGAAAGTCGTAGAATCCTAGCCATGGTAGATTATTATGTTCACAACAATGCGTGTTATCCAAAATAAGAGAGGCTTGTGAGGATGGAAGATAAAGTCACTGATATCTCTTGTAATATGGCCCTCCTCATGGTGACTCTAACAAGAAATATCAGATCATTCAGGGAGGATGAATGCTCTAACTAAGAGATCGAATCAGAGGGGAAACTAAGAGAAAATGAAGACTCAGAAAAGGAGTTGAGGAAAGAGACTGAGAAAGAGCTGACGAGTTCTAGTGCCATTACCCCTTTGTATTCCTTATTTAAAATGGAAGTGAAAGTGGATATCAAGCCATACCAAGGTGAGATTGATGCAACAAAGTGGAATCATTGGTTGCCACAATTGAGGTTTATTTCAGTGTCCACCATATAGAGGAAGAGAAAAAGATTTTGTTTTCTAGATTGAAATCAGAGGGCCATGTATTAACCTAGTGGGAAATTCACACATCGACACTTAGGCTGGAGGGTGATCCACTAGTAACTAAGTGGAAGGATTTCAAAATCCTCATTAAGTCCTAGTTTTATCCTATTGGGTATGTAGAGGAACAATGGACCCATTGGCATTACTTCAAGAAAAGGCAAGGGCAGAGTGTGCAAGATTACACCACTGAATTCAAGAAGATGGCTATCATGCTCGGTATCTCTCCCAAGAACCCAAATGTACTCTTAAATTATCTGGGGGGTTTACACATTTAATTACGAAAGAAGGTGATGCTCTTTAAGCCTAGGAAAATTAATGAGGCCTATGTGTAAGAACAATATCTGGAAAATATAGGCCACAAAAAAGGACAACCAAGTGGTTCCAAACAAAAGAAGTGGAAAGGGAAAGACAAGAAGATGACAACCACTGCACATTAGTGCAAGGATCCAAGTAAGCACTATAACCATTGCAATATCAATGGTCCACTTAAGAAAAGTGTTGAAAACTACATCCAAAGTTGAACCCTAATAATATTTAGAAGGATGCCAAGAGGAAGAACCTTATATCCATGGATTCAAGCAATCAGGTAGAGAGAATCTTAGTTGTGGATGAGAATATTGTTTGCACTTTAGTGCAAAATAAGGTGAATCTGAGTACCCTTCACCGAAAGGAAGAGAAGGAGATGAAAAAAATCTTCCATATCAAGATTTATGTCAAGAAGACCAAGGTAGACGCTCTATTCAATTCTGATTCACAAGCCAATCTCATAGCAACTGATCTAGTAAAAAATATTGGGTTTGAGGTTCATGATCGTCCAAGCCCATACCCATTGGGGTGGGTGAACAAGGATGCATAAATAAATGTCATGAAACAGTGTAAGATCAAATTTGTTGTAAGTGCAGAGTTTATTGATGAAGTGGAGTTGGATGTAGTTCCCATTGACATGTGTGGTATAGTGTTTGTAAGCCTCTACATGTATATGAGGGATGCGATGTTCATGTGGAGAGAAAACCAATTATTAGATTAGGTAAATATTCAGTTACATATAAACAATAATTTAATTGGTATAATATCCTAAGAAAAGAATAAAATAAATCAGTAGATCAAAGAATGTCAGAATTAAAAGAGACAAGAGAGACAAGGTTTACATGGTTAGACCCCAATGTGGGGAAACATTCATGAAAGTTGGTCTTCTATTCTTCAGGTAAACTATCCAATATTTCAATGCAAGAGCATCCCCATATATGCATTACCTCACATTACATTTGCACACTCAAAGGGACTCCTTCACCTTGATTATATATGAGAGAGTGAAAGGAGAACAATTCTGATAATGCATATGGGATTAAACATTTTTACAAGATAGATAGTTATTGATGAATAAATTTACAAAATGTCATATCCATGTACACGAGACCACTAGGAAATCATTAACACATTTTAACATTCCCCCTTAACGATGACTAGAGGGATCTAATCATAGTTGGAGGAAGATTCCATTATACTAACATTCCCCCTTGATGACAACTTCCTGCATCCCCAATAAGTTACGAAGAAAGAGAAACTTTGTCTCTGTCATGGATTTGGTGAATATATCAACAACTTCTTGTTCAGTGGGAATAAAACCATCAACTACTAGATCTCAAATGTAACGAGTATCAACATCAATGTGTTTGGTCTTGGAGTGATATATTGGATTGTGAGCAACTTGGATAACACTTTGATTGTCACAAATGATCTCAGTAGGAGCATTCTGAACTATTCCAAGATCAGTAAGAACACGTTCGAGCCACATTGCTTCTTTAGTTGGTTCCTTATCTGCCTCGTACTCTACTTTGTAAGAAGAAATATAAAGAGTTCTCAACTTCCTACTGGACAATGAAATTGGAGCTGAACCAAGCTAAAATATATATCTTGCATTAGAAATTTTGTCAATAGTATCTCTCGCCTAATTAGAATCGGTATAACCAAGAAGTAAAACAAAGTCCTTACTTGAATAAAATACACCATAATGTAGAGTTCCTTGAATATATTTGAGAATCCTTTTATTTTCTTTCCAATGGATGTCATGAGGATTTTGCATAAACCTGGAGACCATGCTAACAAAAAAAGAGATATTAGACCGGTTATGTGTCAGATATATCAAAATCCCAACAAGTTGACGATAGTGTATTGCATCAACAAGAGGAGTGTCACAATCAACAATCAATTTTAATCTAGACTTAAATTGTATTGGTGAAGGCTTACAATCACTCATATGAAACCGAGCTAGCAAATCCAAAGAATACTTAGGCTGAGAAAGGAAGATCCCATAAACCATGTGCTAGACTCAAAGAATGGGAAAATAATGCAATAGGCTTAACTTTTTCATTTAAAAACGTAGCTTAAGATCATTCTTCAATTCTTGGATTCAGGAAAGTTGGTTTCCCATGAGAATTATATCATCCACATAAAGAGCAACAATGAGAACATCATCTTCAATGAATTTAACATATATATTTGGATCAAATCAACACTACTTAAAACCACATTGCAAGAAATGAGTATCAATTTTCTCATACCAAGCCCTAGGTGACTATTTAAGACCATACAAAGACTTATTCAATTTCCATACCAAACTTCAATTTTCCAGAGGAGATAAAACCAGGTGGTCGTTTCTTGCATGTAATTTTTTTCAATAAAATCAACATAAAAAAAGGCACTCTTGAAATCATTTTGGTGAATTTCCCATTGAAAATATGTAGGAAGAGAAATGATGGTTCTTATGGTGTTCATTTTAGCAACATAAGAAAAAGATTCAGTATAATTGATAACTTCTTTCTTAAGAAAGCCTAAAGCGACTAACTGTGCCTTATGATTTTCAATATGTCCTTTTGCAGTGAAATTTGTTTTATAAATCCATTTCCAACCAACAAGATTCTTTCTAGGAGGAAGTGGGACAAGGTTCCAAGGATTATTCTTCATCGAAGAGTCATATTCAAAAACCATCGCTTTCTCCCATCCTAGTTTACATTTAGCTTCTGCATATGTGGGTGGGATCATCTGTGGTTAATAATTTTGACATGAGATAAAAATAAGATCTAGTCCTTCGAGTGTCGGAAGGAATACTGATGGGTGTTCTATATGCACTAAAAACACACTAAAAACCCTCAATTAAATTGTCAACCCGTGGTAAGTAAACTTAGAGTTGTAGCAAAATATATGCCAAGGTAGAAGGGATGGTAGTAGTATAGTCTAACTAAGGAAGTGGCTATCTAAGGGCTAATCTATTCAAGCAAATCTATCTAATGATCAAACCCTACTAAGGAATTCAAACTATGTAACCTAAGTAACCTTTGAATGGAGGATTGATGGATAGTTATAGGAAAGCAAATGAAAACCCTACTTAAAGAAAACTAGTTCAATCATAACAATAAGTAAAAGCAAGTTATTCATCTAATAAGCAATAGCAAACTACTTTAACTAGACTACTTAAATTCAATAAGAAATTATCATATGAAATTAAGAAAATGGACAAGCAAACAACTAACCTATCAAAGCAAGTAAACAACTAACTAACCTAGGATGACTTCTGCAACAAGTAAATTGATCAATAAGCAACTAACTAAGCTAAGAGACAAGTGAACTCTATTCTTAATTTAAATTTCACAACTATTTCGAATTTACAAAAGAAAATCTACTAAATTGAAAGCAAGAGGAATTAACAACTAACCTTTAATCTATGATAAGCAAACTACTCTTTAATCTACCAAATCAAGAAGACTATCTATCCTACAACAACAAGAAAATTATCTTGTAATCTATGAAAGCAAGAAACTATCTTCTAATCTATGAAAACTCAAATATAGTGTTGATGGTTGTGTGAATGTCTCTGGTGTATTATAATATCACGATGGCACTTAACAATGAAAGATAATTCAAGAGGGATAAACTCAATATTGACTTCAATAGCAAAATGAAAAGTGTGAATTAGGCAATCCACTGAGAACTTAGTCATTATGGAAACAACATCAATTATCCTGCATATCCATGTGATTATTTAATCATGCATTAATCATCAACAGTTATAAAAATATTATGCTATGAAATTCAATTGCACTCTATACTACGTAAGCAAATTCATACTATACTAAATTCAATCATTAACTACAAATTGAAATTGTAGCCTAGATCTAAGAAAGAAATTGCATAAAATAAACTAAACTAGTTCTATTTGACAATTCAAATTGCAAAAAGAGAAATGCTTATAAACATAAATTAAACACTATTTCAACATATGACAAGAAAGCAAATAAGAAACTAAATGACGAATTAAATGAATAAAACTAAATTGAAACTAGATAGGCAAACTAGAATTGAAAACTAAAGACTAATGATTATCCATCCACCGAAACTCTGTCAAAGAAGGCACGAATTAAAATTCTGTTCTAAAGCTCTGTTTTAAACTCTATTTTAAACTTGATTTTAAACTCTATTTCAACATAAAGAAAGCCTAATCTATCATCTAATCACACAGGGGGTTAGTGCCTAAGCTTGCAAGCTTGCTTCTACTAAGTAATAACTCATTGCATACTAACAAGATTCCTCATAATAACCTGCAAAAACTAAGTTAAATTAATTAAATCATAAACAACAAATTAAATAACAAAGAAGTAAAATGATAATTCATGTACAAAAAAATGAATAAAAATGCATCTACGCTATCTAATTCACAAATAAACTCATAGAATAGTTACCCAGACTGTTGGTGCCCCCCCCAACAAGTCATGGTCACTCTTCAAATGCACACCACGATCTTCAACAACACAAATTCACCATTAAAACTAAAAACACATTTTTACACAATTCTAGCAAAACGAAAATGGTAAAACGAAGCTAAAATCATTTTTGTCTCTAACACACGACTTCTTCACTATTACATGACCACTGAGGTGGTATTTATAAGATTTACAGACTAAGAGGTCGACCGTTGGAGGGTCAAACCTCTTCTAAAAACAGTAAATTACATTTAATGATACCCTAACTGCTGAAATGAAGTGAGCCAATAATCACCCAACTTAACAACCCAAATAGAGTTGTCAAGAGTTCAATAGCTAGAGGGAATGAGCACGAGCAAAACCCATGTCTCTGATTTTCCCATCACTGGCCGCCAGTACCATAACCATCAAATCACCCATCGTTTTTGTGGAGGACAAAGTGTCGGATGGAGTACCAGGCTTAGTGTCGGATGGAGTACCGGACTGAGTGTTGGAAGCAAAAACAAGCTGCGATTTTTCTCTGTGACATAGAAAACATGAATTAGTCTCCTGGGATCATAAAAACATACTGATTTAAACTCAAAATCATTGCAAAACATGAATTATGCATACTTGGTGTGGATCATAGCGTTTTGACACAAAAGATCTTCAAAAACTCTTAAAAATAGGAAAAACGCATATACACATTCAGAAAAAAGGATCTAATTAACATCATAAAATCAGTCATATCACGGGCCCAACAAACACTAGTCTCAAACCTTGCAGATTCAAGTGTCTTCCATTCCCAAGCTAGAAGAGGAGGAGTAGTTGTGGGAAAAACTCTAGTATATTCGGGAAATTTAGGTGCACCAATTGAACCAGTAGGTGAAGCATGATCTAGATCTTGCACAACACTTGAAGAAGGAGTAACAAAAATAGTCTCAATGAAAGATGGAGGAAGTTGCAAGGCAACATGAGGTTCGACAGACTCATGGGGTGGAGAGACATCATAGAAATATACATCTCACTGAATGATGACATCTTGTTTGGATGGATCAAAAAACATGCAAGCATTAGAATCCTCACTATAACCAATACATATCCATTTATGATATTTGGGCATCAACTTCTTCCATTTCTCATCAGGGATATGTGCCCAACACTCACAACCAAATACCTTGAAATTGCTAATGTCTAGTCACCCTCCACTCCACTTTTCTTTAGGAGTAACTTGCAAAACTTCTTTAGTAGGAACCCTGTTCAAAATATGGTTATCACAACAAGCAACTTCAACCCAAAATATTTTTTGCAATCCTTTTGAAGGTAGAATACATCTAGCCATTTCAACCAAGGTTCTATTTTTCTTTTCTGCAACCCCATTCTATTGGGGTGTGTAAAGAACGATCCTTTGATGTTGGATGCCGTGCTTAGTTAAATATGCTGCAAATTCATTCTTAGTGTACTCCCCCGCATTGTGAGTTCTAAGAGTCTTGATACATTTACCAAATTCCTTTTCAACAAAGGATTTAAATTCTTGAAATACAACATAAGCTTGACTTTTATGCTTCAAGAAATAAACCCACGTCTTCCTGTTGTAATATTCAATAAAAGTAATGAAATAAACAACACTTGATAATGTAGGAGTCTCAAGAGGACCACATATGTCACTGTGAACCAACTGCACTTTCTCTTGGGCACGCTAGGATTTATCCTTATCAAATTTTTCTCTGTGATGTTTCGTAAGGACACATCCTTCATAAACACCTTTGGTGGAAGAAATTGTAGGTAAGCCAAGTACAATTTTAGATAAAAGTTGCATTTTACCATAGTTCAAATGACCTAATCTTTCATGCCACAACTTACTTTGTTCATCAGCATGGAAAACACATGAATAGAATGGTTGTTTGTTGGGTGAAGTAAAATCAATGAACTTAAACAAACTTGCTTCATGATCAACTAAACCTAATGAAACAATTAGGAAGTTATTTTTGATATCTTTCAAAACATATCTATCAGGCCATGCTTCAAACTTATAACCTTTTTGAAAAACATGGTAAATAGACAGTAGATTGATGGGCATGCCTTCAACATGAAAAAGATATTCCAATATACCATTAGGAACTTGAATAGTACCATAACCAATTACTGAAATCTATTTACCATCAATTATAGAAAATTTATGAGTCATGTGTTTGTTTGTGTCATAAAAGATGAATAATGAAGCAGTACTAGTCATTTGATTTGAATCACCTAAATACAAAATCCATTCCACAGAATAAGAAGAGTTACCCGATTGAATAGAATAGGCACTGCGAGCTACCTGTTGTTCCTTGGAGGCTTTCCTTTTGTATTTTTTCAGTTCATTCCACCTCTTAAAGAAATTCTTCTTGGCGTGCTTGGTTTTTCCACAATGCTTGCAAGGTTTCCATACTTTCTTATTTCAAGTATCTGAAGGAGCACCATTAGAAGATGGATTGGAAGTACTAGCAACATGAGGTTTGGTTTTCTCATGAGAACCTTTGTGTGGATTATTCTTACTGTGTTCCAAATGAGCTTTCCCAATGACCAATTGATTGGATGATATCAACTCGTCCTATTCACAAATCAACCCTTTGCAAAAATATTCAAAAGTAGTTTTCATTGTTATGTTAGAGATTTCAATAGCCCTATTCAAAGTTTGTATCTACATATCAAAAGCTTAAGGAAATTTTTGTTCTAAAAGGATAATGAGACCTGTATCGGCGTCCTTATAATCTTTACCACAAACATTGATATTCTCATTATAAGTTTTTAACTCAGCAATAAATGACTCAATTATTTCAAAATATTTAGGATCAATCTCATGAATTTGGTTCTCCATATAATAGGAAGAAACATCATGAGTCTTGTTATACAGAGAAGCTAAATTGTTCCATGATTTGACAGGGTTATCTTCAGCTTCTATATGTACCTGTAGACTATCTAAGACAATTTTCCCCATGAGACCTCTCGTCTATTCACAATGATCCTCCCATATAGATAATTCTTTGAAATCAATGGGTTTCTGGTTGTCACCATCGACAATACACCAAATATTCTCCCCCCTGAGAATATGAATTATCTTTCTCTTCTAATAAAGATAGTTAGTGCTAATTAACTTAGCAAGTGAAACAATCTCTGAAGTCATTTTTATTACTGAAACATTGCTCACAACAATACAGACAATGGTTGAAGAAATTACCAACAAAACATATCAATTAATTCAGTAATCAACTCAGTAATTCACAGAACTATACAAAAATTCCCATGATTTTTTGCACGGTTTCCTCAAAGCCAGCTTGTGCACATATGCACAAGTAAACACATGAGAATTTATGCAGATTGCATGATATACATGAATTTCCTCATAGAGACCCGCGTAGATGTGGAAAAAACACACTAATGCACTTGGTCAGGCCTCAACCACTTCCATATGAAGGTGTACCATGACACGACACCCAAATTGGTATGAAATCTAGCTTTGGGGATATTGAAGGGATAGGTGGTACCTTTCAAAGGGCCCTTATTCACATTTGGAACTAGTTATGTAATAACTTGTAATGGTTCTATAAATACATGCTTGAGGGATGAAAATAAGGAAGGAATTCATTAGTATTTTTATTTTGCTCAACTTGATTTTGGAGAAGCCATCTATTCTCTTGAGAGCTATAGGAGAATTCATGGAAAGTGTTACACTTATCACCTCTTGAGAATTAAAAAAATAAATTCTTCACCATTGTTACTCTATTGTTAGGAGAGTAGAGCTCTATTTTGGGGGACTCAAGAGCCCTCCCAAGGAGGAAGAGGGGATTCATAAATCACCATACTTCTCCTAGTTGTTACTAATTCGAATATCTGTCCTATTGGTATTTATTCTTTGTTCCATTTTCATGTTTCCATTTGAGTTCTATGCATGATTAGTTTAGTTTTATTTGCTTGGTATTTTCTTTGTTATTTAATTTATGGTTTATGCACTAATAAACTAACCAACTTCTGTTTTTCCTTGCTGGCCTAACTAGGTAGTTAAGTGCATTGTTTTTTCTCACCCAAGTGCAAAAACACATACAACAAATTGTTCGGTGGCCTCCCTTAAGAAGTTCCTTGTTTGGGAACTCATGGTTCTCTGGCCTCCTTTAGGG
This sequence comes from Picea engelmannii, assembly GCA_009831015.1. Classification (NCBI taxonomy): domain Eukaryota; kingdom Viridiplantae; phylum Streptophyta; class Pinopsida; order Pinales; family Pinaceae; genus Picea; species Picea engelmannii. The sequence goes on from ML780467.1 coordinate 220,226, forward strand.
AGTTCCTTTTCCAGGAACTCATTGTTTTGTGGCCTCCCTTAGGGGGTTCCCAAACAGGGAACCCATGGTTCTCTGGCCTCCTTCAGGGAGGGCCTTTCCCAGGAACCCATGGTTCCTTGACCTCCCATAGGGAGAGCCTTGTTCGTGAACTCATCGTTCCCTATCCTCCTTTAGGGAGTGCCTTTTCCAGGAACTCATTTTTCCTTGGCCTCCCTTAGGGAGTGCCTTATTTGGGAACCCATGGTTCACTGACCTCCTTCAGGGAGCGTCTTTTCTAGGAAGTCATAGTTCCTTGGCCTCCCTTAGGGAGTGCCTTGTTTGAGAACCCATGGTTCCCTGACCTCCTTCAAGGAGTTCCTTTTTCTAGGAACTCATTGCTCCTTGGCCTCCTTCAGGGCACACCCAAAATTTTCATCAAGGGTCCATTTTTCCTACCAATGTTAAAAGCACAGGTACACTTGTTCACTATCATTTCATCAAATTTATGTAACATTTTCTTTACTATTAGGTATTTTTCACTTCAAGTATTTGGTTTTTTTGTGTAGGTACTTATCAAGAAGCTCATAACACATACAATTATGGTCATCCCATGGCCCCTTTAGGTATATGTTCAAAACTGGCATGTAATTAAGCTCTATGCGAACAATTGCATCTCCTAGTCAACCCCTCTTATCTCTACCTGTAGGATCACCATACCTGGATCTTCGGTGCTATAACCTCTATTGCATTCAGGTACTACCAACTGGTAGCATTCCCACCCACATGAGTTGTTGACCCACAAATATTTTCCCCTTGGAAAATCAACACTCATGTTATTCTTTCCCTTAGGATTAGGAGTCCTGATAATGTTACATCTTCAAGAATGAACCTCATGCTTCTTCTCATCATATTTCTAACCTTCCCATTTCAGAATCCCAAATCACATGGCTCTGGTTACATTAAATGCGCATCCACATTCTCATTTAACCCTCCATATCATCCAAAATCAATTACCCATATGTACAATCATCCTCCATTCATATACCTAATATAGAAACCCACCCATGGGCCCCCCACCCTTCATCAGTTACGTTCCATTACTTGCGCCCCAAGTAGGCCAAGACATAGTTCACTAGGGCACCCATTTCTATATGTGCACTTTCAACCCAACTTATTCTTTATTCATTTGGTAATTTTATAAATCACCTTTTGATTTTCAGCAAATTCATAGATGTTTGCCACTGTAGTCGATGGCATTTTTTCCCTTGGCATAAAGAAACCCATATCACTCTTGGTTGGGGCATCTAGTTTTATAACTATATATGCAAAATATCCTTCCAGTGGAAAAATACCAAGTACCACATGAATCCTTGTCCAAAACATTTTTATGTTGAGCTATCCTACATCTCTTTGTAGTCTCATCCCTTTAGCACAATTTACACAATATATGGTCACCCCCTTGACACCAAGTCATGTTTTGCGATTGCTTCCATCAATCAATGTAACCCAAGCCAAGGATAGTTCTTGAGTCGCATATATTCTGAACTTCGTCCATGTTACCAGTTCATCCACCTTCTACCTAATACAGTTCTGCACATCATTTTGATCAATCGATGTCAAGAAGCCCTTTGCTTCTTATAGTCTCACCTCCTTGCCTG
>ML780467.1:221934-269122 GCA_009831015.1 Picea engelmannii
ACAGAAAAAAAAAAAAAAAAAAAAGAGTCCTCATTTCCTTCTGATTTCGTTGACCCCCATAACATTCGACCTCAACATAGTTTCATGTTACAGTGGGTCTTACTATGTGACCGTTGCAATTTTTAGTAACAATCGAAGATATCTGAATCTGATAGGATATCAGTTCCTTTGAGTCACCAAAACATTACACATTTTTCTATTCCTCGATTCAGAGCCAGTTCACTCATCATAATTGTCATTTGTCGTTATTGACGCCCTCGATGGTGATGCAGATATTCACTTCATAAAAAAAAATTAGTTACAATTATACAATTCTAGTTTCATGATACGAGCATGGGGCATGCCCACCTTGTTTGTACACATATTTTTATCCTATTTTCTTGGATAATAATAGGTTCCAATAAATTTCCCCTCTCCCTCCCTAGGATCGCTCTCACAATTCCTCTCTATAGAAGTTCCAACTCTCCTACACAATGACATCACCGACAAAAGAAACAATGATGTATTTTGACTATATGTATGCTCCTAACCTCACACATAAGGGGGCATCTATTATCACTGTTACCGGGCTAATTTTTAAGTGGCGACACAAATCAATCCCCCTAGATTAACTACGAAACTAGAACAAAACAAGACAATATACTACTCTTTCCTTAGATTTCAATTATCAAATGAGAAATGGATCTAGAACATACCTTTTAAATATTGAAGATTCGATTTTGACAATGCAATCCAAGCTTCGTCACGAGGCTTATGGAGAAATATCTACAAATAAACACAAGCCAACAAAGACAAGAATAACAGAGTCTATTCGATATGAAACTATGTACATGATCAAAGAATCATACAATATGGACAAATAACATTCATATAGGAAAGAAACGTATATCTATATTAAAGAATGTGGAAAAAAGATACAACTAGATGCCTTGATGTTGTCAGGTTCCTTCCAATAGTTCCTTGCTTTACACACACTTCTAATCCATAGATTCTGAGACTGTAGATCTGATAGCTACTCACAATATATCTTGACAAAGCAAAGCTCAAAGCCAACATACAAGCTCTAAAAACTCCAAGCTACAAAACTCAATAATAAGCCAATCTCAAGCTAACTTTCTCCATGAGAGATCCTCTCCTTTTATAAGCTGAAGAGGATAAGGTGAGGAGGTTAGGTTGATCCCACTAAATCATGAAAGTGAGTAAGATCCAAACCATTCGGAGGCCACCTCACCATAGAAGCTTCTCCTTCTAGAAGCATCGAGAAGAAGCTCGTTTTTCCCACGTACAGGAATTTCCGCACCCTAGCTATAGTGCAGCCTACATAAACTCCACAACCTAGCTATAGAGCAAGGTACGAAAATTAGGCATTTCCGCACCCTGTGTATAGTGCAACCTATGGAAATCCTCTTTAATAGGGTTTTTACAAAGGAAAATACAACTTCTTCTCTCAGTAAAAGTTCTTCTCCCTTCTTTCTTCAGGAATTCAGGCCATTGATCCCTCTGAAGGAAACATATAGGTTTACATCGTTAACGATCATAAAGGTGACGAAAATAATGTGTAACAATCACTGAAAAATTTCTCATAGAAATGCATACAATGGTTGAAGAAAGTACCAACACAACATATCAATTAACATCCCTCCAACATTTACAAAACCAACTCAACAATTCACAAAACTATACAAAAATTCCCATGAATTTTTGTGCAGTTTCGTCAAACCCATCCTATGCACATATGCATGAAAAAACACAGAAGAATTTGCACAGATTGTGCGGTCTGCGCGACTGTTCTCGCAAAGACCCATGCAAATGCAGAAACAATGCATTAATGCACTTGGTTGGGCCTCAAATACTTCCATATGGAGGTGTACCATCACAAGACACCCAAATTGGTCTGAAATCTAGATTTGGGAATATTGAAGGGATAGGTGGTAGCTTTCAAAGGGCCCTTATTCACATTGGAAACTAGTTATCTAATAGCTTGTAATGGTCTTATAAATACATGCTTGAGGGATGAAAATAAGAAAGGAATTCATTAGTATTGTTATACTTCTTAACTTTCTTTTGGAGAATCCATCTATTCTCTTGAGAGATAGTTGAGCATTCATATCAAGTGTTACACTTCTCACCTATTGAGAAGTTTAACAATAAATTATTCACCATTGTTACTCTAGTGTTAGGAGAGTAAAACTCTATTATTGGGGACTCAAGAGCCCTCCCAAGGAGGAAGAGGGGATTCATAAATTTCCATACTTCTCATAGGTGTTACTAATTCAAATATCAATCCTATTTGTAGCTATTCCTTGTTCCATTTTCATGTTTCCATTTGATTTCTATGCATGCTTAGTTTAGTTTTATTTTCTTGTTATTTGATTTGTTATTTTCCTTATGGTTGATCCACTAATAAACTAACCAACTTGTTTGTTTCCTTGTTGGCCTAACTAGGTAGTTAAGTTCATTGTTTTTGCTTACCCAAGTGGAAAAACAAGTACAACAATCATGATGAATAAATATAAGAAATTGAGAGATGGATGAAAACAAAATTCACTCAAACCAGAGAAAAAACGAGCTCCAAAATAAACTGAATATTTTCCTTTGTAGTTGTAGATCTGAATGGAAACGCTGAGATTTGAGTGGAAAGGTTGAAATATTGAGGATGTAGACTGCAATCTATTCAACATGAAGACAATGAGATCCACAAGGAACCATCATTGTAGCAACAAAATTGTATTCAAAAGTAGATCTGAAATCCATGAGAAATGAGTCCCTCCAACAAAGAATGAAAAATGATATGATCCACAAGCACCAAATATGCAATATGATTTAGAACCCCACATGGTCGTACGCTGCAAAAAAACCCTTGCTGCCAAAGAAACCTCTAAGAATAACTTCAAATTCCCAACAACAAAGAGTGGCCAACAAAAAAATTCCTAGATCCTAGGGATGATCCAACCAACCGGTCCAACAAAAAAACGCTAAGATATCCGTATGGTTTTGATTGAGAGATATAATCATACAAGTCAACATGGGGCATGCAGAGGAGAGGGAGGAGGATGTACAACCTAACAGAGAGAAATCAACCCCCAAAAAACAATTTTGCAGCTAAAGACCCTTCCATTCAAAAGAAATTAGGTTTAGAAAAAATTAGGCTTGGTAAAAATATAGGCTTGGAAATCACCAAACCTAAGAAGTGCCCCAAAAGCTTCAGGTTTTTAAAATTTTTTTCCAAGGTTAGGCTAGGAAAATTAATTCAAATTTGGGTAAACAAAATCCAAACTTAATGAGTGAATAATCATTTATGACTAATTCCTCTGTTTCATAAAGAATGGTGAAGTCATATTTTCTGCAAAACACACAAAAATGGTGAGATCTACTCAGATCCGGTGAAAACCTAATTGGTTGTCCAGATATGATTGCATCTCCACTAGATAAGGTAGCCCTAAATAATAGATCTACTAAAGTTTGATGCAAAAATTCAATGTAGAATTTATGCAAGGAGACAGATCTTGATAACCAGCTATGATACCATGTTAGATTAGAAAATATGCAATAAGATATAACAAATAATATAATTGGTCTAACCTCCTATTATAAGCATTAAATAAATCAATAAATCAAATAATGCAAGAAATAAAAGAGACAAGGTTTACGTGGTAAAACCCCAATGTGGGGAAACATCCACGGAATTTGGTCTTCTATTCTTCAAGTAAACTCTCCAATATTACAATGCAAGAGCATCCCCACATATGCATTACCTCACATTACATTTTCACACTTAAAGGGCCTCCTTCACCTTGATTATATATGAGAGAGTGAAAGGAGAAAAATTCCAATGATGTGTGTGGGATAAACCCTTTTTACAAAATAGTTAGTTATTAAAGAATAACTTTACAAAATTCCATATGCATGTACATGAGACCATTAGGAAATTATTAACATATTCTAACACCAATACCTCCTGATCAAGGATGGGAATTCCTACATCATCGAAGCAAAGAAAGTTAAATTGAAGATCTCACTAGTAAGTGACAACTAAGCCAAAAAGTTGATTAGTTCCAGTAATAAATATGTGTTGTTTTTATTAATAGAGAATCAAACAGGAAATGAATCGATAAGGGTTAAGGCATCCTTTGAGGGATGTACTAAAGAGAAAAAAAACAGTTGGAGGAGTTTCTACAGGCATACAGAGGAGTTTTCCAGGATATTAAAGGGATACCACCTAAGAGGGAAGTGGAACATGAGATACAATTGTTTCTCGACTCCTCATTACCAAATATTGGGCTATATAGACAATCTATTTTGGAAGTAAACAAAATGAAGAAGCAATTGCAATATTAGTTGGAGCAAGGAGTGATTCAACCAAGAAATTTACCTTGTGGGTCACCTATCATAATAATACCTAAGAAGGATGGGACTTGCTAGATGTGTATCGACTATAGATATTTGAACAAGATTACACTCAAGAATTAGTACCGTCTACCCAAGATCAATGATTTGTTAGACCAGTTGCAGCATACCAAGTACTTCAATACAAGGAAAGGTTTGTATGAATGGTTGTTCATGCCATTTAGTTTATGTAATGCACCAACTACATCTATGATACTGATGAATAATGTATTACGACCATATTTAGATTCATTTGTTATAGTGTATTTGGATGATATATTGGTTTATAGTTATACCTAGGAGGAACACATCTCACATCCACTGCAGGAGTTAGAGACTCTGAAAAATCACCATGTTATGATCCAACACCTTTAAAATGACAAAAATTCAATGAATACAATCCACTTCAAGGGGGAAACCTCCTTTTACAATATATCCAATTTAGAATAAAATATGATATGAGATAAGATGATCCTAAGACTAGGTCTCCTTGGTATATATATATATATATATATATAGGAGACAATGGGGTATAATTATAATGAAATGATATAACGAAGGGTTCTAGCCAACATACAAATATAACACTAGAAATGTATTAATTCAATATCTAGGGATTAATAAGGGGTTTTATAATTAACATGGGGCTTTGTCTAGGGATTAACACGCCCCTGACCTTGAAATAAGTTTTGTGCTCAACATTTGACTAACTGTGAGTGCTTTTTCATGAATAACTCATCTTCCCATGTCTCCTCTTCCACTTGTAGATTCTTCCATTTGACGAGGTACACAATAATTACTTGATTTCATGGCCTCTTAATCCTTGTTTCAAGGATTGTTTCTGGTTCTAGTATGGTTTTCCCTTCTTTATTAATCTCTAGTAAAATAGTTTGGACTATGATCTTGTCACCAATTACCTTCTTTAAGAAAGAGACATGGAAGACTAGATGTACACGTGAAAATGGAGGCAACTTCAATTTGTAAGACATACTTCCAATTATTTGCAACACATTATAGGGGGAATTATATTTGGGTGTTAATTTTTTGTCCTTTTTTTGTTTCTTGAGGGACATCTGTTTATATGGTTGTAGCCTAAAAAATACCCAATACCCCACTTCAAATTCCCTTTCACTACGATGTTGATCTACTTATTTTTTTCATCCTATTTTGTGCCATAACCAAGTTGTCCTTAATATTTTGAGAACCTCGTGTTGGTTCCCTATGTGGTCCTACACTTCCTAAAACTTTGTAGTCCATTTCAAGGCCGATGTGATGACACCATTATACCAAGGGTAACCACTTGACCCATTCTGTCTATTTATCATATGCAAAGCAATAAAGATAACCTTATAGACATTTATTCACAATCTTAGTTTTCCCATTAGATTGAGGATGGTAAGATGAGTTGTGAGCCAATTGAGTACCCAAACAAGAAAATAATTCAGTCCAAAAATTTCCAGTGATAATTAGATCTATGTCACTTACAATAATCTTGGGGACTCCATGTAGCTTTTGAACCATTTCCACGAATGTTGCGGCTACTGTACTTGCTTTAAAAGGATGAGAAAGAGAGAAAAAATGGGAATACTTTGTCAGTCAATCTACTACTACCATGATAACATTATTTCCTTCAAATTTGGGTAAACCTACAACAAAATCCACTGAAACTTCTTCCCAACTTTGACTTGAAATAAATAATGGTTGTAGGATACCTAGTGTCTTCATTGTCTCTCCCTTATTCTATTGGCAGGCCACACATTTATACACAAACTTTTGAACATCAGTTTTAAGACCTTCACAAAAAAAATCCTTCTTGTTGTTGTGGTAAGTTTTCAAGAACCCCGAATGTCCTCCTATAGGAGAAGTGTGCAATTCTAGAAGGACCTTCTATTTGATTTGAGAATTCTTACATAAATACATGAAATCATGATACCATAAAAATCAATCTTCCATACAAATGTATCTTATGAATTAGGTTCCTCTTGTAGTTAGTGAATGGTATTGCATACCTAATGATATTGCTTCCATTCTATCCTTGATTCTTCCACCCAATTAGATTGTGGAATATAAATAGAACATCTCAAACCTTCTATTTATTCTTCTTTTCTTGAAAGGGAATATGCCACAATATTATGTTTTCCTTTTCTGTAGATAATTTCAAAGTCATAACCTAGCATATTTGTCACCCATTTTTGTTTCTCTTATGAATATAATTGTTTCTCCAAGAAGTACTTCAAACTATAATGATCTATTTTTACATTGAATGTTGGGTATGTGTTATAGTCTTTGCACGACTAGCTTCAGGGCATGAAGGGGGGTTTGAGGGGAGGTACAAGGCCTTTGGGGGTTGCAGGGGAGTGATATCCCCCCTGTGCGGGGGTTCAGGGGAAACACCCCTGAGAAATTATCTTTTTTCCTTGGGAAACATGTCACATTTTTTCCTTGTTTTTCGTGTCACCTCGATTTTCATGTCCATTGTTGGGAGGTTTTTCAGCACATGGGTTTTTCCCATGGTTTTCTATTTCTGGTTAAGGAATTAGGGATTTTGACTAATCCAGGTCATTGGGTTAGGGTTTTGAATGTTGTTGGCGCCTATATGTATATTATATTGTAAACAATGTAGGGTTATGAATGAATATAGAATATGTTGGTTTTCCCAGTTTGGGTTTCTAGGGGAAAAATATCTGTGTAATGTGTTTATTTTCCATTGATTTTTTTTGTTCTTTTATTGAAATTCTATTTGTAGTAAAATATTATACAAGGTTAAAATCTACATTTGGTATCAGAGCTTTGTTGGCTTCAGGGGGATGCCTTTGTGTTCAAGGGTTTGGCTCAATACTGTGATAAGTCTTGTTACAGTGGGAGATCTGTGGTATTTATTTTTAGGTGAAAAGAAATGGCGAGCAGTTCAAAAATGGAGATCGAGAAGTTTAATGGGAATTTTTTTGAGTTGTGGAAGCTCAAGATGGAAGATCTGTTGGTGGACAGAGATTAGTGGATCGCGGTGGATCTAGGTACTGCACCTACAAGAACTTCAGTATATGATTGGAAAAAGTTGGATCAGAAGGCGAAGAGCACAATCCGTCTTTGTCTCTTAGATTTAGTATTATTGAATGTGTCAGAGGAAGCTACAACCAAGATTTATGGGATAAGTTGGGGAAGTTGTATCAGTCTAAGTCCCTAGTAAATAAAATTTTCCTGAAAAAGAAGTAGTATAACTTGAGGATGAGAGATGGAGACTTGGTGGCAGAGCATTTGAACACCTTCAATACTCTGGTAAGTCAGTTAGTATCTGTTGAGATTAAAACTTCAGATGAAGATAAGTGTGTCAATTTACTATGCCCTTTACCAGATTCGTGGGATAGTCTGGTTGTGGCCATAGGTAGTAAGACAAATACCTTGAAGTTTGATGAAGTGGCCTCATCCTTGTTGTCAAAGGAGATGAGACAGAAGAACATGGAAGGACATAGCACAGATGCATTATTTGCGAGAGGATGCTCCCAGAAAAGAAATAGATATAAGTCATCAAGTGGGATATCTAAGTCTAAGGGTATATCTAAATCTCCTGGAAAGTTTGTAAAGATATGATGGAGATGTGGAAAAGAAGGGCACTACAAGAAGCACTGTAGATCCAAAATTGAGAAAAAGAACGGATCCAAAGAAGCTCCCTCTACAGAGGTAAAGACCTCCAAGGAAGAAGGAGGGGATGTGTACTTGGCTTCTTCAATCACACATGCATATCATGAGGAATCATTGGTTGAATCATGTGCATCCTTTCATATGACTCCCCAGAGGGAGTGGTTATGTGAATATGAAAGGTATGATGGAGGTAATGTTTTCCTAGGTGATGACTCGACAACCAGAATCATAGGATGAGGAAAAGTCAATTTGAGGCTCATAGATGGAAGGATTAGAACACTACCTGGTGTTCTGCACATCCCAGGTTTGGCAAAAAGTTTGATTTGTGTAAGAAAAATGGACGAGGAAGGGTAAAAAAAATATTTGAAAAGGAAACATACATGATGGTTCGAGGAGCAATGGTGTTGTTGAAGGGAGCTTGGTTTGGAACTCTATATAAGCTGCAAGGAAGAACTAATAGTAATGGGTGTAATAGTTCCATTGTTCTTGATATTGGAGTTGAAAAAGAAAGAACTCCTATAGTCTCAGGAGAAAAGGTTATTTTGTGGCATGAAAGACTGGGGAATATCAGAGATAAGGGTCTTCGACTACTACACAGTAAAGGTATGGTTGAAGGTATGTCTAACTTCTCTATGGATTTTGATTTCTGTGAACATTGTGTATATGGGAAGCAAAATTGGGTAATATTCCCCTCTGGTGAAATGAGGGCAAAATAAATTTTACAGCTAGTTCACAGTGATGTGTTTGGACCTATGTCGGTTCCATCATTGGAAAAATCTATGTACTATGTCTCATTTATAGATGAATTCTCGAGGAATACTTGGATATTTTTCCTCAAGAAGAAATATGAAGTCTTTGACAAGTTTAGAGAGTTTAAGACTCTTGTTGAGAATCAAACAGAGAAAATAATTAAGGTGTTGAGGACAGATAATGGCGGAGAGTTCTGCGATAATGAATTTGAAGAATTCTGTAAGAAGTGTGGTATAGTAAGGCATAAGACTACTCCATATACACCTTAGAAGAATGGATTCACATAAAGGATGAACATGGCAGTGATGGAAAAATCAAGGTGCATGCTCAGTGGTGTCGGGTTAGGGAAATAATTATGGGCATAGACAGTGGGTACTGCATATTACCTGGTCAACATATCACCCTCATTAGGGTTGGATGACAAGACTCCACAACAGGTATGGACTGTTAAGAAACCTTCTCTCACACATCTCAAGATATTTGGTTGTGAGGCCTATGTTCATGTTCCAAAGGAAAACAAGAGTAAGCTAGATAAGAAGGCTGAAAAGTGTATCTTTATTGGATATAAAGATGGCCTCCAAGGTTATAAGCTTTGGAACCCAGAAACTAAGAAGGTTGTGTATAACCGAGATGTGGTATTTAGAGAAATGAAGGATGGTGTTAAATAGGAAGTCCTACCAAGTAAGAAACAAACAAAGAAAATAAAGTTTGGTTTAAAGAATGATGAATCCGACTCTACAAAAGAACAAGAATCAGAAGAAGGAGATCCTCATACTCCAGTATTGAGGAGATCGGTTCAAGAAATAAGGCTACCAGAAATGTATACTCCATCTGATTTCCATTTAAAAATTTTATTTTTCTATTACTGATGATGATCCTAGAACTGTCAGGGAGGCAATGGATTCAAAGGATGGAAAGATCTGTAAAAAGTCCATGGATGAAGAAATGGCATCCTTGGATAAGAATGAGGCTTTGGATCTATTGGAGTTGCTAACTGGAAGAAATCCTATTGGAAACAAATGGGTATTTAAAAAGAAGATGAATGCAGAAGGAAAAGTGGATAAATACAAAGCTCCGTTAGTAGCAAAGGGTTATTCCCAAATTGAGGGAATTGATTTTGGTGAGCTTTTTTCTCCCATTTCCAAGTTAACTTATATAAGATTTTTTTTATCTATTTCTACTGCATTTGATTTTGAAGTAGAAAAAATGGATGTGAAGACAACATTCCTACACGGGGATCTGGAAGAATAATTCTATATGAAGCAACCATAAGGCTTTGTTGTGAAGGGCAAGAAGGAGGTTGTATGAAAGCTAAAAAAGACCCTGTATGGTCTAAAACAATCACCAAGTATGTGGTATCAAAATTTTGATACTTATATGATGGTACTTGGCTTCACAAGAAGCAAATAGGATCACTGTGTGTATTTTAAATTAATTGGTGATCATTTGATTTATTTGGTCTTGTATGTGGATGCCATGTTGTTGATAGGAAACAACAATGAGATTATCTAGTATGTAAAAACTCAGTTGTCCTCTAAATTTGACATGAAGGATCTCGGTACTTCATGTTTAATTTTGGGCATGGAAATTAAAAGAGATCAGAAAAAGAGGAAACTATGGTTAAATCATAGAAAACATGTTGAGACAATATTGTAGAGGTTTAATATGCAGTAATGTAAACTAGTCAAGGTCCCTATTCCTATTGGTGTAAAGTTATCTGCAGATCAGTGTTCCAAGACACATGAAGAGGAGGAGGACATGTCTCATGTTCCATATGCAAGTGGAGTTGGTAGTTTGATGTATGCAATGGTCTATACTAGATGGGACATTGCACATGCAGTGGGAGTTTTGATCAGGTATATGTCAAAACCAAGGAAGGATCATTGGACAACAATAAAAAGGGTTTTCATGTATTTGCGTGGCACTGCTAGCTATGGATTGTGTTACCAAGGAAGACTAGGATTGGACAGAGTGTTGGAAATACATGGCTTTGTGGATGCAAACTGGGATGGATATCTAGATCATAATAAATGTATAAGTGGGTATGTGTTTAACCTATTTGGAGGAGAAATCAGTTGGATGAGAAAAAGACAGGTTGTAGTGGCACTTTCAACTACAGAAGCTGAATAAATGGAAACCACGCATGCAAGTAAGGAACCATTATGGTTAAAATATTGTGTTCAGTTATTGGGTTGGTACAACAAGTTGTAAGAATAGATTGTGAGAATCAGAGTGCAATTTTTCTGGTGAAGAACCCGACTTATCATTCAAAGACAAATCATATTGATATTCAATATCACTTTGTGAGAGACATGGTTGAAGAAAAGAAAGTGTTGTTGATGAAGGTGGAAAATTTGAAGAATGTTGTTGATTCATTAACAAAATATGTGATCATTGAGAAGTTCTCTTGGTGTAGAGGATCCATGGGCATTGTTGCCCTAGATTTTTTACTATGTAACCCTGTAACCCCCTATATGCAAAGAAAACAACAAGTGGGAGAATGTTGGGTATGTGTTATATTCTTTGCACAACTAGCTATAGTGTCTGCTACGTTGTGTCGGGCGCACAGGCAGTGCCCTCGAGAAACATGTCGCATTTTTGCGTAGTTTTTTTGTGTCGCCTCGATTTTCATGTCCATTTTTGGGAGGTTTTTCGGTACATGGTTTTTGCCAATTGTTTTCTATTTCCGGTTAAGGAATTAGGGTTGTTGACTAATCCAGGTCATTGGGTTAGGGTTTTAGATGCCGCTGGATCCTATATGTATATTGTATTGTAAACAATGTAGGGTTATGAATGAATATAGAATATGTGGGTTTTCATGGTTTGGGTTTCCAGGGGAAAAATCTTTGTGTAATGTGTGTATTTTCCATTGTATCTTTTTTGTTCTTTTATTAAAAATCTATTTGCAGTAAAATATTGTACAAGGTTAAAATCTACATTGAAGTGTCTTTCTATTAGGTAAGGGTACCATTTCTTAACTGCATATAGTATGACCAACATTTATTTTTCATAAATGGGTCCAAGTAAGTTTTCTCCTTTAAGTTGGTTGTTTTCAAAGGAAAGGGGCCTTCCTTATTGCATTAAATTTGCACCAATGCCATATCCTGAAGCATCACACTCCACAATAAATGTTTTTGTGAAGTCATGTGTGGACAGGATAGGAGTTGTACACGTATCCCCCTTACATTTTTCAAAATATTTGGTTGTTATTTAAGTCCAAGAAAATGATTCCTTCTTTAATAATGTTGTTAGAGGTGTTTCTATTTGACCATAGTTCTTAAGAAACTTACGCTAATAGCCTAGAAATCCTAATAATCCTCCAAGTTTCTTCAAGGTTTTGGAAATTTTCCATTCCGTCGTTGCTTTAATTTTGTTAGGGTCCACTTTTACACCTTCATGAGATACAATATGACCCAAATATTCCACTTCTTGAACCCCAAAGGAACACTTGGAAGGCTTTGCATAAAGTTGCTTCTCTTCCAAAATTTGTAATACTCTATCAACATGTTGTACATGCTCCTCCCAAGATTTGTTGTAGATTAGTATGTCATCAAAAAATACCAACACAAATTTTCTAAGGAAGGGTTTGAAAATAGAATTCATCAAGCTTTGAAATGTTGAAGGTGCATTAGTAAGTCCAAATGGAATAAAAAAAACTCATAGTGATCTTCATTTGTTCTAAAGGTTTTTTTGGGAATGTCTTCCTACCTCATTTTGATTTGATGATATCCCAAATGAAGATCCAACTTAGTAAAAAAAATTGCTTCATGCAATTCATCTAATAGTCCATCAATGAAAGGAATACAAAACTTATCTTGGATGGTCATTTTGTTGAGTTGTCTATTATCTGGACACATATGCCATGAACCACCCTTCTTTGTAACCATCATTATTGGTGAAGAGAAATAACTTTGGCTAGGTTGAATGATTCCCACGTCTAACATTTCTTGGATCATACACTTAATCTCACTCTTCTGTGCATATGGATACATCTAAGGCCTAATGTTAGGTGGTACACTTCTTGGTTGACCTTTGTCTTGATATATCTATGAAATTTGAGCCCTTTTAACTTTGAAATTCCCGCCTATTGTACTTTTATATGACTTCTTAAACTCTTAAAAATTTCACAATATGAATCTTCATTGATAAAACGTTATAGAAAAAATACCAAAATGTATTGTTTAAGACTAATTTCAGGATTAGTAAACAGCCACAAGTTACACGAGATATATCTCACAAATTATAATGATTAAAAATCTGAAAATTTTGTCACATGTAATTCTCTATGCTTGCTTGAGATTCTGAAAATTTCAAAGTAAAAAACGTCACAGAAAAAAAATTGAAGAAAAAATTCCAAGCTGACTCTTTTAAAACTGAATTCAGGATGAGTCACAAACCTTATATTCCATAGACTATACCTCCAAAAGTATAACGACCCAAAACCTGAAATTTACACCACAACTACCTTGATATGTCTTCTAAGTAACCTCCAAATTTTTCTTTATGAATTGGCCCAAAAAAAAGGTATAGAGAAAATGCTCAGATGACCCACTTGGAGAAGAAAAACCCTAGGATTGATGCTTTGATACCAAATGTTATGATCCAACGCCTTAAAAATGATAAAAAGTCAATGAATACAATCCACTTCGAGGGGGAAACCTCCTTTTACAATATATCTAATTCAGAATACAGTATGAGTTTTATCAACAATCATTGGTGTATTTGGGGTATGTGATCCGTGGAGGGGAACTCAAGATAAATCCCGCAAAGATGGAGGCCATCATAAAATGACCAGTTCCTACTAATTTCATTGAAGTTAGAAGCTTTGTTGGGGAAACAAAATACCTACATAAGTCGATAACATCCTTTTTAGTGGTAATTGCACCATTCCATGCCATAACATCAAGCAGTAAGAGTTTCCAATGCGAAAAGAATAAAAAAAATATATTTTGACAAGCTAAAATGAAATATCATCAAGCACCACTTATCACATTGTCTAAATTGCAGAATCCCTTCGAAGTGGAGATAGATTCAAGTGGCTATGCTATGGGAGCATTTTTTATGCAAGGAGGTTAGCTAGTATGCTATCATTCTGAGATGTTTCATGGGGGGGTTTTGAAATACCCTACATATGATTAGGAACTCTATGCCTTAGTTCAAGCTATTAAGAAGCGAAAGCATTATCTGATGGTCAAGGAAACCATTATCCACATATATCACCAACCACTATAGTATTTGTAGGCCCAAAGTAAGCTTAAAAAAACCACACATTACAAGTGGATGGGGTTTTCCAACAATTTCTTCTAGTCATCAAGTATAAGAAGGGTGGCAATAATAAGTTGGAAGGCATGATTTCAAGGCCACCCACATCTAATATTATAGCTTTGGGAAATCTTATGCACATGGATCCTTTTACCCACGATGCATACAAAGAGGCATACACCGAAGATGAGGACTTTAAAGAGGTGTTTCAACAACTATAGGGCCAAATTCATGTAGAAGAAGGTGATTGTAAGGTATAATATCATCTCCAGAATGAGTTTCTCTACAAGATAGACTAGCTTTGTGTTCCTAAAGGTGAAATATTGAAACTTATCAGAGAGGCACACATATTGAAGGTTGTAGGACATTTCCATGTTCACAATATAGTTTCTAACTTACAAAGGTATGGGCATTGGCCCAGAATGCAAGAATATGTAGCTAAGTATATTGGAGGATGCATACTTTGATGTACCAACAAGCCCAACAATATAAAGCAAGGTGCATACCATCCCTTACGTGTACCTACTCAACCTTGGGACATAATTTCCATGGATTTTGTGGGAGGTTTACCAACAACTAGGAAGGGACATGACTATTTATTTGTGGTAGTTGACAGGTTCAAAAGGATGTGCATTCTTATGCCTTGTAAAAATACCATCAAAGGAAAATAAGAAAAAATAATGTTATTTGAATAGGTTTGGGTGCACTTTGCGATACCAAGGAGCATCATCTTAGATAGGGATACTATATTTTTCAGTGCCTTTTGGACTACACTTTGGGAGAAGATGGAAACAAAGTTGAAGAGATATATAACATTCCATCCACAAAAATATGGGCAAAAAAAGGTAGTCAACAAGACTTTGGTGGAGCTTTTGAGGGGTTACAATCATAAGCATCTGAAGACATGGGATGGAAACATGATCTATATTAAGTACTCTTATAATAGAACTGTAAAAAATTCTACTGATAATTCCCTGTTTGAAACTTGATTTGGGTATTTGTTGCCTTCACCATTGGATGTTGTTTATGAATAACAAGGAGAAGTGAGGGAAGACATCACAGGGGAAGCATTGAGAGAAAATAAATTCGTTGAAAATATTAGACAAATCTATTTGAAAGTACATGAGATGTTGAAGAAGTCACAGGAAAAGTATAAGGCCATGCATGATCAACACATAAATGATAATTCATTGAAAGTGGGAGACATAGTTTGGTTACAACTGAATAAGGAAATACTACAATTTCCTAGTAAGAATATCAAGGCACTATGGTATGGCCCTTTTGAGGTATTGGAGAATATGGGAGATAACACCTATAGGTTCAGTCTTCTCCCCATACATGCACATTTACTCAGTAGTGAATGTGGATAATTTGAAACTCTATGAGCCTTCCTTGTTGGATTAGGAGGAGGAGAAGGTCCTACCTACCATAGAGGACTTAACATTAGATGCTCAGGTAGATTTGGCAGAACATGGGCCACCAAAGAGGGTGCCCATCTCCCTTCGCATAGTTGTTTCTATTGTAAACTTCCCTTGCCATTCCAACTGAGCAAGGAAATTTGTAATAAATAATTAGCATGTTTTTTTCGTCTGGTAGTTAACTAAATAAAAAATGAAACAACGCTTGTCAGTCATAAATAAAGAAACAAGTTTCTTGTCTTTGCTGTAAACAAAAATCGCTCAGTCTGATAAAAAGGGTTTCTTCTTACTGATAATATAATAGATGGGCATTTACTTCTCAATTCCAATATTGTTCTCTTTCATTCTCTGTGTATTTTTTATTGTGTAGAGATTTGTTATTGCGCTGGTCAATTTTTTTTTGCATTTAAAATTTTTCATATATAATTGCGGATCAACTGGTATCAGAGCTTGGATCCAAGCCAGCTTTTGCTCAACCATGGAATTCAGAAGAGAGGCCATCCAACAATTTTTTTCTCAGAGACAAATTTTCTTCTTAGGACTTATAGTGCGCCCTCCTCAGGGCTTCCAACACGTTCATCTTTCTCCATTCTCTAACATCCAGTGACATATCAACATTCATGGTGAATGAAAACTATGCCACCACAAAGAGAGCCATCTATAGAGGATTCCACATCCACTTCCACAACTCCAATTCAAGATTTAACGATGGATCTCCAGGAGCTACTCCATCTGCAACAACACAAAGCTATAACACCCATGCAACTCGATACAGACTTCCAATTACCAAATTTTGCGGGCCAAATGAATGGTGAGAATGTTGACTCTTGGCTTCACAGTCTTTCCACATTCTTCCGTACATGACTTGAGATGATGAAAGACATGAAGCTTCAGATCGTCAGTCTTTAACTTGATGGAATTACGTAGACATGGTGGGACACTTAGTTGGATACTTATTCCTGGGTCATGGATAGAGGTGACTCGATTGAGACATAGACACCATACATTTCAATGTGGGATGGTTTCTGCCAGGCTCTCAGAGAGCACTTTTACTCACTGGGATATCGCCAGAACCTCCTCGCTAGATGGTTGCAGCTCCGCCAACTAGAAAATCGGTCTATACAGGGATACACCAACATCTTATGCAAACTTCACATGGAACATCACCGATCCAGAAGAGGTATTGATTGTCAAGTTCAATTCTGGATTATTGCTAAGCATCCATCATGAAGTTTATTTGTTTGAGAGTTCTTCCTTGTACAAGGCCTTTCTTCAAGCCTTGGTTGTCGAGCGTAAAGTGGCTCCTCAAATCCACTCACCCCAACCCAGATGTCACCCTTATACTACTGACCCTTCTTAGGTTATCCCTACCACCACCTCCACACCTCGAACGACACCCTGGTGTACCTTCCACAAGACCAACTCGCATGCTTCTGGTGACTGTCGGGCACTTCAAAACCTTTGCTCCAACAAAAATATTTTTGCAGAGGTTGGTTAATCTGATTCTCATGACCCTCCTGAATTCCTTTCTCTCAAAAATCCTATAGAATTTGACCCATCTCTCATTCTGATGACCACTAATGAACACGACACATCTCCTGTGCCCCTCTTTAGCCACAATTTTCAAATTAAGTACAAATTAGATACTCTCATCCTAGACAATGGAAGCCAAAAGAACCTCATCACCCAAGACTTCGTCCAATGCCTACAACTCCTAACTACTTCACACCCTGGACCATATCAACTCAGATAGGTACAAAAGGAAGGCATGCGCCTCATTGTTTCCTGGTTTTGTGTGGTGACCTTGGCTATTGGCCCTTTCTGGGATATTGTGGTGTGTGATGTTTCTCCTTTAGAATGTGTTGAGATGTTACTTGGAATCCCCTACCAATAGGCTCGAAACATTGTTTATCATGATAAATTCCATAAATACCACCTGCAACATGAGGGACAGACCTATGTTCTCACCTCCTCTACCGTTCAATGCACACAACCTATCACCAGAAAAGAAGTTGTTAAACAAGTAAGATTGAACAAATATTTTTCCTTGTGTTTGGTTCACCCCATTAAAGTAGACTATGTGACTATCCCAACACCTTAGGACATGGATCCCCAAATACCAAAAATTTCCAATGCCTTTTCCCAACCCACAGGACTACCCCCATGTTTCTCTATTGAGCACACTATTGATCTCATTTTAGAAGCCTATTTTCCCAATGCCCCTTCATACTACCTCACTTCCCAAGAGGCTGATGTGATAACATGCCAACCTGAACAACTTCTGAATTCAGGCCTTACTCCACCTTCATCTTTTCCTTTTGCATCTCCAACATTTCTTATGCCAAAACAAGTTTCTATTCCAGTAGTCTCCGCTAACAGATTATGTACTCTAACACAAGTGCTAGCATATTATAAAACTTTTCCTGGCAGTTCCTCTTTTTCCAAACAAATTATTGGTAAAGCTTCAACCCAACATAATTTTTACAAATGTAGTATAGCAGGAAAAAATTATCTGTAGAGGCATCCCTTCTTAGTTGAAGTAGTTAATCAGACAAGGTGTATTGGACACACCCGTTGTTCTTCCAAGGAGATTTTATTTAAGGGAAATGTCGAGGAAGATAATGAAGTATTGGTTGATCAATATCGAGTGGGGTATGCACATCACCAACAAGAACAACACTCAGCACAATGTTATACCCATACTTTCACTCAATGCCATCTTCACGTAGTCGATGCATTCCCAACTACACTAGAGAATGCACAACAGAGGCCTCGTAAAATTCACATGCCATTTTTCTTTCACCCAGAAGCTCGTATGTGGATCTTGTAGGACAAGCACTGATTCATAGGAAAGCATCGTCAACTGCACCCACTAAGATATGATCCCGACATAGTTCGCGAAAGCATTGGAGAGAATGCATTGCAATTTTCCTCATTTGTTGGCGGAAGCGGGGACGCTTCTGTATCTAAACAGAGAGGAATTGGGCCACCAAAGAGGGAACCCATACCCCTTCACATAGTTGTGTCTATTGTAAACTTCCCTCGCCAGTCCAGCTGAGGAGGGAAACTTCTAATAAATAATTAGCATGATTTTTTGTTTGGTAGTTAACTAAATAAAAAACGAAACAACGCTTGTCAGTAAAAAATAAATCAACAAGTTTCTTGTTGTTCTTGTAAACAAAAATCCCTTAGTCTGATAAAAAGGGTTTCTTCTTGCTAAAAATAAAATAGATGGTCATTTACTTCTCACTTCCAATATTATTCTCTTTCATTCTCTGTGTATTTTGTATTGTGCAACATTTTATTATTGGGCTGGTCCATTTTGTTGTTGCATTTTAAATTTTGCATATAGAATTGCATACAGTTCTACACAATAAGTCTAGGAATACAAGACAGAGGAAACATGACCTTTTCCAGATTGGGTTGAAAGGACAACTTCCATGCAAATCAAAATGGCACTCCGGGGAGAAGGTAGAGGAAACACTTCCTCACCTCACCTAGTAAATATTTTGGGGACTAAAATCCTCCCTAAATGAGTAGGTATGATCCAGATTGGATCATTGTACAATTTTTCATCTATCTTAATATTTTTTGTGTGGAAAAACTTGGAAGAATTAGTTTGTAGAGTCATTTTAACAACAGGTCCTAGTTTGGAAAATTGTGGTTGAAAACCATTTGAAAACTTCCAGGTCTTTTTGAGGCATAAAACGACATATTTTTTGGTCCAATTTTTTTAAATGACTAAGAAATCATATTCTACCCATCGATACCTTTCCAACAATGCAATAATCACCTCAATAGGAGATTGTATGCAAAAGTTATGGCTTCCACAAGTTGACCTACCTAGTTGATCACCATAGTATGCATGGATGCCACATCATCCACCACTACTCACACATGTGGAGATATCCACATGTGCACTTTCAAGAATATTCTAGAAGGTCCAAAACCTTATCACTATTGAAGGGTTGAGGAAGTCAAAACCCTAACCCTAGACGATTATCGGGCTATGTTAAATATCAGGCCACTAGGAGGAGAAATGGTCCATTCTTTAGCATTGCATTTTTTCCATAGTTGAGCAAAGCATCTAGGAGAGGTATTTTGAGAGCATAACAGAGGATGAGAGATTTTGCAGCAACCATACATGTCATAGTGTCAAAGGAAACTCCATAGTGACTACCTCTTTCTTTATATTTTAATTTGAAGAAAAGAGAGAAGAGCATAGGCCTCACCTTCTAGATGAGTTTTCTCTCGTATTGGGTTTCCCATGATATATCTTGTGTTCATTTGTGTGTATGGTGTGTTCTTTTGCTCATTTATTTCATTTTCATATTTCATTTATTTTCATAGTTTCAAGCAATAAGCTAGTAATTAGTAATCTAGGATCTAAGAAAGTAATTTGCATAATATAATATTTCATAATAGTATAAGATCTGTTATGATGAACTGTTCCAATGGAATATACATGACAATTTACATATCAATAAAAACACTAAAATAAGTTATGATGATACAACTATATATTGGAACCTCTGAAAGAATGTATATTTCCATTGGAACAAGAAGGCCAAGTACTAGAATGAGATACTCTTATCGATTATATTTAGCAATCATTGGAAGAGAGGGATGTAAATATTGAGTCTAGATTATGTTTATTAATCCTACAACCACAAGAATGATCAAACACTGGTTTTGGTAGTGTTGTTAAACATAAACATAAACATGGGAATTGAATGAGTATTTCTTCTTTTAATGTGACAACATCATACAAAGTAGGGTAATTTCCAACATGTGAACCTTTTGTTTGTTGTACACATTCAATATAACAAATATAATGTATGTTTACAATAAATTGATGAAAATCCCAAGAATTGTATATAGTTTCTTTTTTATTTTTAAAAATGGAAGTACATCATCCATATGGGATTCACATGAGATATTACACACACAATACATGGACATTAATTCTCGCTATTCCACATCAATTCATTTCGAGACAACGATATCTCTATTAATATATTTAATTCTACCATTATTAGGTTTGAAGGCTAATTAGTGGGGACAAAATACACACACCCACACACACACACACACATAATTATCATCATCATCAAACGAGGTAGTGGGAATTTCCAATCAATCTAATAATAAATAATTATGGAAAATGGTAAGCAAAAAATATTAGCATTGGAAGTTACCTTATTGGGTAGTGCATTTATTATTAATTGAAAGGGTTACGTCAAGGCTAAAATTATAAAAATCTACAATGTAAATACAAGATAATACAAATCCAAAATAGTAAAGGGAAGGTGTCCTTGGGGAAACATTGGACAATGGATATAAGTTATCGACCATTTTATTAAGGAGTAGTAAGATAATCAAGATAAGTTGCTCATAAGAAATTTCAACAATCTATTCAACAACAATCGATATGTTGCTCAAAGGAAATGTTACAACTCTAAGTTCTCAGAAAGGAGATACATTGGGATATTATAAATCTTAAGATAGTGGATGATATCATGGTCATGGTGTCTTTTTGGTGCTATAGAACAAGATAACGACAACTATACTGACTTTGGAATGGGTGGTCAATATCCTATTCCTTAAAGGAAGATCCCAGAGTAGTGGTAGGTTTGTTGGCGATGCATACTATGATGGTGGAAATTTGAATGAAAATATTATGGGTTCTCTTAATTTTTCTCCCGAGGAATATTCGATAGATGCAGGTTTGTCTATACTAGAAATAGTAGTGGCTATGGCTTTGTTAATAGAGAAGAAGATCATAGAGGGCGTGGGAGAGGTAGAGGTAGCTTTGGTGGTCTCAAATATTGTATATTCTTTTTTCCCAAAGTATTTTAGGTTTCTCCAATACCCAGTTTGTGATTCATGTTGTTCAAATAAGGATATGAAACAACAAGTATGTAAAAATTAAAGTGTCTATAAGAACCAAATGTATAAAGATCCATACATAATCAATTGAAAGAAATAAACAATACTAATAAGTTGAAGATGTAAACCACAAAAAACTCTAATGGGTGAAAATTGTGATGTATTAATGAGTGGCCTATGGAAATTGGTCTTCAAAGTCTGTAAGATATAACCTCTAATAGTGGTGAGATAATTATATAGACTCATCATAATTCACCCCCTAATGTCATAATTATAAAAAATCAATATTCCATGGTGTATTAACATTAATTACCAAATTTGTCCATTTTTGTTGCTTGAATGCTTTCCATTGTACAATAGGAAATACTTTGGATAGGATAATCTTATACAATGCATACACTCCTTATGCTATAAATAAAAGGAACAAATTTCAATGATGGTATAGTGAAATAATAATTCATGATATAAATATGAGCCATTGATTTTAGTGATGATATAGTGAAATAATACAAAACAAGTAATTACATTGAACACATGAACGATAAAGGGATAGGTATAAAATAGTTGCATTGATTTTAACAACGATATACAACAAAATAATAGGGTCTCTTGATTTCAGTGATGATATAATGAAAAATAATTTAGAGTAGTCATGGAATTGCATTGATTTCAGCAATGATATAATGCATAGACATCAATTAGTTGCATTGATTTCATTAATGATATAAAGAAAAACAATAGGTGCAGTGATTTTAGTGACGATATAGTGAAAAATTATTTAGAGAAATCAAATAGTTATAAAAGACTTATCTCTTTCTCTGGATTGTAATATTTTCTCTTGATTCTTCATTCTTGAGTTAGTGATCTTTTAGGACCCGAGACGATAAAATCCTTTAAGCGCTGAGTAAAATTGTTGAATTGTAAAGGATTTTTCCCACCGTAATTTGATCTTCTGCGAAACTTTGCGTTTATAGGGTTATTGGAAAAAACTTGATGTATTTAAACTCCCATGATAACTTCTACTTTGATAAATGAGAACATCATGAATACAAAACATAATTCCATATTTCCATAATAAATAATATTTATTTACTATTCATTTTACATATTTACTTGGCATCATATGAAATACAATACGTGTATATAAATACATGTGGGGAATGATAAGTCATTTTCTTTTCAAAGGTCATGACTTATCATTTACATTATAATGCCTATTTACATTATAAAAAACCTATAACATATTATTAAATGATAAGAAATGTAATATAATAGGTATATTACAACTCTTCCCCCCTTAAAAATGCTTTGTCCTCAAAGCATAGTTATAAAAGACTTATCTCTTTCTCTGGCTTATAATATTTTCTCTTCATTCTTAATCTTGAGTTAGTGATATTTGAGGACATTAGATGATAGAATCCTTTAAGCACTGAGCAGAATTGTTGAATTGTAAAGGAGTCTTCCCACCCTAATTTGATCTTCTACGAAACTGTGCGTTTATAGGTTCTTAGAAAAAACTTGATGTATTTCGACTCCCCTGATAGCTTCTACTTTGATCACCACTTGTAGTGGAAGTACTATTATTTGGAATATCGATCATTTTTTTTTTCTGTTGATACATTGATTGGTTGAAGTATCGACTTTTTTGACTAGGATGTCAATAAGGCATCCTTGCAACTTGATCTTTATTTCTTATACTTGTAGCTTTTTCTTGATTAACTTTTGGAATTGAGTCTTGTTCGTACCCATGGCTTGTTTGTACTTCAACATTTGAAGACTTCTTTACATTAGTTGGATTTTCATCCTTTTGAGTTATAAGGTTTATTGGCTATGTATTAATTCCTTTATCCATAATTGTGATGTTTACAACTGAAGACTTCTCTAGTTCCATAGGTTCAATCATTGTCTCTTTATCAACCAATGTATCTTTGTTGATAAGTTGATCTAACTTGTTCTTTAGTGACTTATTATCACTCTTTAACTTCTTAATTTGTGTGAGTAAACTTCGATTATGAACCCTTAGGCGTAAAATTTCTTCCTAATTATCTGATTTTTCGACTTCACTTATAATATCTTGATTCTCTAGCTTTTCATCTTTCATTTTTTTAATTTGTTCAATCAATTTTTATTAAGGTTCCTTAGGTAGGAGCTTTCTTCCTCTTTTTTGGTTAATTTCTCTTTGAGACCTTGATTTTCTTGTTCCGAAATTGTATTCTCTTGTTTCTTGTCTTTTGACTTCCTGATTTTTACTAGTAAATTTTTATTATGATTTTTTAATCTTGATATTTCATCATCTCATTCTAGTAAGTCTTTCTCCATTTTTTGTTTTTTAGTTCTTTGATTTGTGCGATGAATTCCCGATTTCTCTCTTTGAAGTAAAGATTATCTTTCTTTGTTAACCCATTAAAATATTTCTCCATCTCAATTTCCAACTGTAATTTGTTATTGATCTCTTTATAATTTCCTAGTTCGCCTTTTAATACTAGCGATTTCATTTGTGAGTTAACTTGATATTATTCCATAATAAATGATTTCCCACAAATTGGACAAAAGAAATTGTGATTTTTAAATTTTTTCATATACTCAAACTTGATTTCACAATAAGGGCATTTAGTCCAAAATTTAGATTTATATATTGAACTCATTGTTCACAGCTCCTTATTTTTCCTTGATTTATTTCATCGATGACAATTGAATGTACTAAGTGCAAAAGATCTACAACAATAAGTTTATGATGGTATTTTGGAACTTTTTGATCCCCTTTAATAACTTTTGAGTTATGATGAAATAACCCTTTTAACACCTTTTTTTTTTTTTTTTTTTTTAANTGTAACTTTGGAAATCCTTTTTATTTATTATACCCTTTTTATTAAGGCTCTCTTTTTACTGTTCTTTACTTTCACTAAAACTTTTATAGTACTTTTGTATTTACTTTTTATATTATTTTTTGTTAAAAAAGAAAATAAAATTGTTTTTGATACTTCAATCAATATGTTTGGATGTCTTTTCTTCAGGTATATCACTTTGGCATAACAACTTAATACTTTGATATGTTTGATGGAAATTAATGAGATTGGGCAAGGTCACACTAATTAATATTAATAGTTGTCGCAATTATCACTTTGGCATAAAAACTTAATAATTTGATATGTTTGATGGAAATTAATGAGATTGGGTAAGGTCACACCAATTAATATCAATAGTTGTGGCGATTCTTCAAAATTATACCGGTCCATGATTCATATGAACTAATTAATTTGTTGCACATTGGATAGTGTATGGACGACTCAGAAATGGATGGACTAAAAAGTATGACGGACGGTACATACACTTCAATTGTTTTGTTGCACGTTGGATGGTGTACGTACGTTGTATAGGTGGAAGGAATGTCCATTGATTGTACGACGAAGCTGATAATTGTACGGAGGAGGTGATAGATCTGTATAGAATTAGATGATTACCTTCCCTTTCGTGTGTATACATATATATTTCTGATGTCTTTTCGAATTTGCAGCAAAAATATTTTTTAGAGAAACTCAAAAATTATTTTCCTTCAATTAGGAGAATAGTTTAATTATGGTTTTCTTCCTTATCGTTCATTTTTTTTTGTGCTTCTCTTTATATAATAATAATTCTTTCCTTCCAGAATACATTTATTTGAATATTCAAATCCTCTTATGTCCTTTTTCTTTTAAATATATCTATTCCTTTTTCTTCTTCTTTTTTTATATGGTAGTGGAATGTCTTCTTCAATAAATTTTTAAATGGCCAAAGCCTGGTTGGTGGTCAAAGACCAAGATTTCTCAGAGAAACTCCGAAACGACAGGGTTGGCCAAAAGCCAGATCGAGACTTGCTCTAATACCAAATGAAGTGGATCTGGTGGTCCACTTCATGAGAACATCATGAATACAAAACATAATTCCATATTTCCATAATAAATAATATTTAGTTACTATTCATTTTACATATTTAATTGGCATCATATGAAATACAATACGTGTATATAAATACATGTGGGAAATGATAAGTCATGTTCTTTCCAAAGGTCGTGACTTATCGTTTACATTGTAATGCATATTTACATAATACCAAACCTACAACATATTATTAAATGATAAGAAATGTAATATACTAGGTATATAATAGATCAATATATAATTTGTCATTTATCTTGGTACTTTATGGGTGAAAAATTTGAAGGAGCTTACTTGCAAGGCCCATTTTCGTGGCATGTCCTAGTTTGGTGAATTTGTTTTATCTCAAAGAAGTGTGCATAAACTCTAGAACATGTGGACATTATAGCGCACACATGTTATAGTGTGGTTGTATTCTAGATAACGTGCGTGCTATTAGCAAAACAAATAAAACATTCTTGTGGCACATACCTATAATCAAGGTCTTTGAAATTAGGGATAGACAACGAATATTATGTGTGAAGGGGCTTGAGGGTAACTGGGGCATGGGGGCCTAGGGTTGACAGTAGTTTTAGGTATAGGGAACTAGGATGAAGGTGTAGGGGGCGTGGGATCTAGAGGAAAATGTATGGGCATGGAGAGATTAGTGCCCAAGTGTATACGGGGTTATGGGGTTGAGGAGAGGTGGGGACCTAGGGGAAAATGGGTCTAGGGTCCAAGTAGAGGCAAGGGCCTAGGCATAGAGAAGGATAACAAATGAGCGAAGGTAGGGGCCTATGGATATGCACGGATAGAGTCTGAGTAGAGGCAGGGATGGAGGGGTAGAGGGGAATATAGGTTTGATGGATATAGGGGCCTAGTGGGGATGTGGGTTGGGGGTAAAGGTTGGGAGCCAGTGGTGGAAGGGACTCATGGAAAGGGGTCTAGGGCCTAGGGGTGGAGGTGGATAGTGGCATAGCATTGAGTCGAATGGTTGAGGGGCCTAAGGGAGTAGGGGAAAATTACCTAATTCTAGAGGTAGGGGCCCATATGTGGAGGAGCCTAGGGGTGTTAGATCCTTTAGGAATAGTGATAAAGTGTGGTTTTTTGGGCCTTAATGGAATAAGGTCTAGGGATCCATGGGTGTAGAGGGAAGGTGGCCCAATGGTAAAGGGGTTTAAGTGTCGATTAGAGGTGGGGGGGCAAGTAGATATGGATCAAGGGTCTAAAAGATGGGTTCCAAGGGATTAGTGTTGGGGGACTAGTTGGGAGGTTTGGCCCTAAGGGAAGAGGGATTACAATGAGGGTGGTGGGGACTTTGTGGAGGAGTTAGAGGGGATTTGGGATTGAGTGAATAATCTAAGGATAGGGGGATAGGTCTAGGGAATTAGGGGCCAATGGTTTTGGATGGGGCTAGGGTTACATATGGAAGGTTGGGGGCTAAGGTTATGGGTCAAAGGAATGTGGGGATTAGGGTAAAGAGTTCCTAAACAAATGGGTAAATGACGTGAAGATGCCTAGGGAAGAGGGGACATGGAAGGAATAGGGATCTAAGAAAGAGGGGACATGGAAGGAATATGGATCTAGGGAAGAGGGTATATAAGCGTAGGCGATGAGGTCCCAAGAAGTGGGGTTATAATTGATCCAGGTGGATATTGGTGGTCACCCACCTGTTCCAAATTCCAACTGGCTCAACTTGACAGTTTTCAGTTCAACACGTTTCTTTGTAATGGGGACATTTCTTTGCAATTGTGGGTTCTACACTTCCGAGGCTATCTTGAATCCCTAAAAAACATCCAGGTGGATATTTGTGGCCTCCCACATATTCCAAGTGGCTTATTTTGAAAGTTTTCATGTTAGTACATCTTTTTGTACTTCTAGGGTCGTTTTGGGGCCCTAAATAGTGTTTTCTTGGCTTTCCCTGGTAAAATTGTAGACATAGTCAAATTTTGATAGCATATTTTGTATTTCTCGAAAATACCTTTCCAATGGGCTATCACACGCCTAAAACAAAGACCATATGCAAAAGTTACGACCCCGGGAAGTTGATGTACTAACTTACCCCAATGGGGCCCACATGACTTTTGGCGTTTCATCTCCTAGGGTTAGGTTTTTGAATGTCTAGGGTTTTTGTATTCATGTTTATCATAAAAAGGCCCTCAGAGCCTCATTTTAATCATCTTCTTGTGAATGCGCATAGCCATCAGATCTCTTCTCATAGATAAAGCTGCCACCATTCTAGCGAGTCTTGCACTCTGTATTTTTACAGTCTCTGTACATTTATTTCATTAATACAAATCATGTATTGTTGTATTTCTCTGTTTTTGGTAATTTTTATGTGTATTTAATTTTAATATATCTTCTTTCATTTCGTTCCGAAAATAATCCGGATTAGTGGTATCAGAGCAGGATGCTCTTGATCGTTTTTCAGTGCATGTCCCCGATGAGGTCCAAGTATAGAAAGTTGGGTCTCTAGCTTGTCTCTCTTGAGGAGAATCACTCTTGCACACCCAAGAAACCATCTATTGCGGCATAAAAGAAAAATTGTTGAGAAAAAGATTCTATTAACTTGTTTCTTGAGCAAGCTCTCGCATGACAGAGGGATGAAATGATGGAGAATTTTTCCCACATCCTTCAACGCTTGTCGATAGCAACACACACATCTTCATCAAGCAGTCACTTTGGAGGAACCTCTCCCTTCAAGGTACAAGTTAATTTTTATATTCCCGTATTTGAAAATCAGATAGATGCGGATTCCTTAGAAAAATGGTTAAATGTGCTAGAAGGTTATTTCTTTGTTCACAATTTTTTCGACAGGGAAAAGATCATCTTCACACTCCTCAAGGATCTCCCCCATGTCAAACATTAGTGGGAAACTTATTGGGAGAAAAGTTCCACAGAGGAATCTGGAATATATGGGGCCGAGCCCACTTGATATTTTTTTGTGGATGCGGTCAAGGAACAATACTACCATGCTGATAACTATGAAGACCAGAACATGAGATGGACCACACTGGGACAAGAGAAGAGCCAAACAGTGTCGGAGTTCAAAAATAATTTCCATACCTTGCACATCAAGCTAGGTATCAAAGACTCCGAGAAGCATCTGGTTCTGAAATACCGTGGGGATCTGCATAGGTATATCCAAATCGAAATGGATTTCCTAAACATCTCATCATTGATAGTTTCCTATCGATATGTTGTCAAAATCAGGCAGAAATTTAGGCACTAGAACAAATGGGAGTTTGGGTCTACAAATCCACAACAACCAAAGCATGGTAAAGATGACCCTAACCAATAGCCTCCCTAAAACTAGTCCAAGACATAGGAAAATAAGGGTAAAGGAAAGACGAAGA
The DNA here is from genome assembly GCA_009831015.1 of Picea engelmannii. Lineage (NCBI taxonomy): Eukaryota > Viridiplantae > Streptophyta > Pinopsida > Pinales > Pinaceae > Picea > Picea engelmannii. The sequence goes on from ML780467.1 coordinate 250,529, forward strand.
ATGACACTGGGAAGTGGTGCAACTTCCACAAAATCCCATGGAACAACACCGATGAATGTCGCTCAAAAAAGTCATTGGCGGTCAAGGTCAAAGACAAGGAGTCGAACCCTGATTCAGAATCTTATCTAGAAAATATTGAAAACAAGTAGATCATCGATGCAGACCCCACTTCTATTGTCACGACTGCAACAATTCAACCAGAAGAACCAGTAGATCCTGAAGAGGGGGATCACCTCTTCCATTCACAGATGTGGGTGAAGGGGACCCCATTACATTTCATTGTTGATAATGGTAACTAGAAGAACCTCATCTCAGCCGAGGTTGTCAAACAATTGGGGTTGTCAACAAAACCACACCCACAACCATACAACATCGGGTGGCTTCACCAGGGATGAGATCTATGTATCAGTGAGTAGTGTCTCATGTCCTATGGAATGCAACCCTTCAAGGATTAGGTAGTGTGTGATGTTTCCCCTCTTAATGTATTTGATGTTGTTTTGGGCCAACCATATATGTAGAAACATCATGTTGTTTATGAGTCTTGACCCTGTAGTGTCATTATTTCTCTGGGGGGGTCATCTCTACTAGATACCAGAGGTAGTTCCAACTACTGTTCCACCAAAACAGTGCCACAAGGTAATCTCTCATACTGCAAAATTCATCCTCTTCACAGTCTGTTCAAAATATGTAGAGAAGGCCATTACAATCACTGCAGCCTCAACACATTCTATCCAAAAAAAGTATATTGTAGAAGAGAAAGAAGATATTGTTTCTTCACCTACAATGGTGCCTACACAATGCCCCATCAATCCCAGAGACAACAGGTCGGTGGAACAGATTCGACCTCGTCGACAACAGATTCGTGAAAACCTTCCACAGACCAAGCAACAAAACTTCTCCAACAAGGCACATAGCTCACCAAGATTCAGATTTAGAAAATGCTTTCCCCTCTACCCTGGGCTCTCAATGCAATGGAGACCATTTCTTCCTAAGGGGGGAGGATTTATGCAGGTGGATATTGGTGGTCACCCACCTGTTCCAAATTCCAACTGGCTTATCTTGAAAGTTTTCAGTTCAACACGTTTCTCTGTAATGGGGACATTTCTTTGCAATTGTCGGTTCTGCACTTCCGGGGCTATCCTGAATCCCTACACAAAATCCAATTGGATATTGGTGGCTGTCCACATATTCCAACTGGATTATTTTGGAAGTTTTCATGTTAGTACATCTTTTTGTAATTCCAGGGCCGTTTTGGGGCCCTAAACAGTGTTTTCTTGGCTTGCCATAGTCAAATTGTAGACAGAGTTAGACTTTAACAACATAATGCATAGTTCTCGAAAACACCTTTCCAATGGGCTATGACGCACCTAAACTGGAGATCATATGAAAAAGTTACGCCCCTGGGAAGTTGATGTACTAACTTACCCCAACAAGGCCCACATGAATTTTGGCGTTTCATCTCCTAGGGTTAGGTTTTTGGATGTCTAGGGTTTTGGAATTCATGTTTATCATAAAAAGGCCTTCAGAGCCTCATTGTAATCATCTTCTTGCGAATGAGCATAACCATCACATCTCTTCTCAGAGATAAAGATGTCACCATTCTAGCGAGTCTTGCACTCTGTAGCTTTACAGTCTTTGTACATTTCTTTCATCAATAGAAATCATTTATTGTTGTATTTCTACGTTTCTGGAAATTTTTATGTGTATTTCATTGTAATATCTCTCCTTTCATTTCATTCCGAAAACAATCTGGATCAATAGCCCTAACGTGAAGGTGGTCAAGATAGAGACACATTAATAATGGAAAAGGACATTGGTGGCATAGGGGAAGATGGGAATGAAGGTAGAGGTAGGGTCGAAAGAATGGATGGGGTTGGGGATAAACACTTACTTCATATAAGGCCTAGGTTCCCACCTCACCCATTTCAAATCCTTGAGGTCCATACCTAATTATCAAAAACTTGTTAGAGTATTGATGTCTCAAAGGCTAAGGATGTCCTCCATAGATAATGTGCATTGCTTCAAGGCATTTTTCATGGATATGGATGCCTCAAATATTTATTTAGGACCTAAGGCATAACCTTCTTCTCTAGATTGTTTCCAGGGCCATGGGACACATACCTACTACTCCAAAGTACATAGTGTCACCGACAACCACAATAATAGGCCAATGATACCCTTAAGGGGCCACATCTGTTTGTCCGAGGCATCATTCTTGGCCATAGATGACTAGAAGCTTCCTTTAGGGCCTAACATTCATGTTTCCTCCCATGGTCATGTCTAAGACCTCAAAACCCATACTCAATTCTATAAAATGATAGTGGTACCTATATACCTAGTTAGAGGCAAATTATTCCCTTGATAGGTCATTTATGGTGGTTCAAATTGTCATTCATAGCCCTAGAATCCTATAAGCTTCCTTTAGGGCCTAACACTTGCATTTGTTCCCCTGACCATATATAATTTCTAGAGACTCATACTTAGTGTTCAAAAACTCATAATCTTAACTATATCCATATGAATACCAAGGATACCCTTGAAATGTCCTTTATGGTGGGTCACCATGTTGTTGATGGCCCTAGATGCCCAGAAGGTTCCTTAGGACCTAAGGCTTAAGTTTCCTCTTTCCATAATGTCTAAGGACTCAAGACCCATACCCAGTGCTCAAAATATCCTACCGATTCCCATATGCCCATTTGAAGGCCAGAGATCCCCTTGAGAGGTCATCTATGGTCGTTTGAGGTGTCATTATTGACCCTTGAGCCTTAGAAGCTACCTAATAACTTGAGAGGTTGGGTGCGGTGGTTTGAGGTGTTGTGTTTGGCCTTAGAATTTTTGTACTTCAGCTAAGGATTAGGTTCCCCCCATTAACCATATGAAGGTCTTGAGACCCATACTCAATGATCAAAAACTTGTGAGGGAACTAACATCCTTTCTCATAGGCCAAGGATAGCCTCCAGAGGTAATGTGTGGTGCTTTGAGGAATTTTTCATGACTATGGATGCCTCAAAGATTTCTTTAGGACCCGAGGCATGGCCTTCTTCCCTAGATAGTTTCCAAGGCCCTAAGACATATACCTACTGCTTAAAACCACCTAGTCGCACTGACATACCCAATAATAGGCCAATGATATCCTCATGAGGGCATGTGTGGTTTTTCGAGTCATCCTTCTTGATATTTAAATTACTATGGATATTCCACTGTAATAGTTCATCACAACATATCTAATAAAATACTGAAATATTTACTATTAAGGTTAATTTCCTTTAGATCTCCAAAATATTTAGTTACTGATAAAATAGTTAAAACGTAGAAAAATTAGAGAACGGTTAAACAAATTCACACCATCCACCAATAAACACAAGATATGACCTCATAAACCCAATACGAGAGAAAACCAAACTAGAAGGTGAGGTTGTTGTGCTCTCTTTTCTCTGGTAAAAATATTATGCAAGTACAAAGAAATAAGCACTCTCTATGGAGTTTCCTTTGACTTGTGGACTGTATGGCTGCTACAAAATTTCTCCTCCTCTGTTATTCTCACAAAATACCACTCTTAGATGTTTTTCTCTACTATGGAATAAGATACAATGCAAAAGAATGGAACCCCTTCTCCTCTAAGTGGCTTGGTATTTAACATATCCCGATAGCCATCTAGGGATAGGTTTTTGACTTCCTCAACCTTAAATTGTGATAAGGTTTTGGACCTTCTATAATGTTCTTAGAAAATGCACTACATGTATAGCCCCACATGTTTAAGTAATGGAGGTTGGTGCAACATCCACTTGCACAATGGTGATTAATATGGTAGGTCAACTAGCGGGAGTCATAAATTTCTCATATGAACTTCGATTGATGAACAATCTACGTCGTTGGAAAGGTATCACCATGTAGAATTTAGAGTCTTCTTGTATAGTAAGGTTTGGACCAAATAAAAGGTCGTTTGATGCCTCAAAATGGATCCAAAATATTAATGACTATTTTTTGGACCTAAATTTCCAAATTTGGACTAACCGTAGAAACGACCCTACAAGCTGATTCCTCCAATTTTTCCACCCAAAAAGTAGTGAGATAGATGAAAAATAATATAATGATCCAATATTGATCACTTCTTGGAAATTTCCAAGACCAAGAAGTTTCCTTTAGAGATGAATGTTCATGTTTCTTCCCTTGGTTAGGTCTAAGGCCCTAAGACCCATACCTAGTGCTAAAAAATGCTAGTGCCACCTATATAAGTCTAGTGGTACATTTTATCCCCAATTCCTAGGGATAACTAAGGAGATGATGCCTCAAGGCCCTCAGGTTGTAGACATGGAGTTTTAAGAGGCAACTTGACCAACAATGTCCACTTGCATAGATAGAGACCCGCCTCGCCACCACAACTCCAGGTTCATCACGATTGTATCCACCACATCAGCTGGCTTCTGAAAGACATTGGGTCTTGCTCCATGAGGTACAAGCTAGGTATTATGGTGAGTGTCATTTCAATATTTGAGTCATTTGAGTTTGTTGCATCTATTACTGCTTTTGATTATGTAACGTTTGCTTGGACATTATTCTCTTTGCCTTGTTTCACTTTGGTGGTTGACATTGTGCCCTAGTAAGTGGGTCAACCTTAGGGATAGGTCTGCTACTGGGAGGTCCTCTTGATGAGTTGTCATGCCATTCACGACCATACTTGCCACTTTCCACACTTCATTCCCTCATCTTCTTATCTTTTGGGATTTTTGGGTGTATTGACCCAAGAAGGGGTTGACCCTTATTTCATGGGAAGAAGGGGCTAAAGGCCCAAAGGCTTGTAGTTGGAAAAAGATAAAATCCAATCATTAAACTTCTATATGCTCACCCAGGGATCCCGAGGACAATGAAATGTATCTTATAATAAACTGATGGGACCCGTAAAAAATAACTAATACAAAATACCAACCATGGTGGAGCATGTGTGGGCACTATTTTTAATGCTTGGGTAGAAGCCCCACACATGTTTTCAACTTGGGGAATCATGAGGTGACCACGGTAGAGTCATGGTGGGCACAATTTTTCATGATTAGGTAGAATCCCCACCTTGGCTTCAACCTGGAAACATCATAAAAGAATAAAGAAAATAAATGGGCTTGGAAAAAGGTTTCATTGAAAATGAAGGTGCGACACACCCTCTACAAAGGCACCCATAGATGAGACACTGAAACCCCTTGTATGTCATGAAACTCATGCCCAAAAGTCTTCCCCCCATCCATGGCACCTCATCCACATGACTTAGAAGGACGTCCCATTGGGAAACACGATTAAACTTGAGGAACGATTCACCCAATAGGTCGCTTTGTCAACCCTCCCATACGTAAACTTGGCATATTGCATAGAGTCTTTGAGAATATTTTGATGAGGTAGTTTGTATGTGCTTTCTTAGATGGATCTTTTATTGATTTTATTTACTCATCATGATGCATTTGACTTGAGACCCTTGGAGGGTTTATCCATCTGTCTTTGCAGGACCTAGTTGGTGGACATTTTTGGAAGAACAAGCCTAGCTTGGGCTTCCATGGGGCTTGAATCCCACAGGTTGGATGCGAAGGGCCCACACTTCAGATGATGATGACATGCCTTTGGAGGCCTAGAGGACACCTTGGAGGATCTTACCCATCGCCTACAATCCAAACGACTTGCTTGAAATGGCCAAAATGTCATCCTTTTAGGGATTGGCGTCACCCTAGGGCTAGGGTTTGGTGGTGAATGAAGACACTTGGCACGTTTTGAAGGAAGAGATCCATGGATCATGGAAAAAAAAGATTTGTTTGAAGACTATTGGATTTTGGATACCTAGCTTTTCCTTCTCCAACTCAACGATTTGACCAAAAGTGCCAAACGTTGCCCAAAAGAGTGGTGATGTCATGTTTCTAGGGTTTCTCTTATGTGAAAAATAGGAATTAAATAATATTACTATTGTAACGGGGCAAGATAAGGGTTGTTGACCCCTTTCTTGTGTTTTACCCTAAGTTTTGTGGATAAACATGTTTTAGGACATTTTGTATAAACAAAGATCGTTTGTATCTCATTTTGATATAGCCCTCCCATCTGGAGAAGGATACTTGGCTGAATTTTTTTCCCTATTTGGGAAAATGCATTCTCTCTCTCTATTGTGATATGGTTTATCTCTTGTCTTATGGAAGGAAGTGGTGCGCTACTCTTGGAGGCTCTTTCTCTTTGCTTTGGTGATGAAAATTGCTTGGTAACTAGGGTTTTGTCTTGGCATTTCTTGGAATTGGTAAGAAACATCTACACTTTGTTAGGTTTCTTTCTTGTTCCATGCTTGTTATTGGCTAGATCATTGGAGGAGTATAAGGATTTACAACCTCCACCCATTTTTATCATTATTGTTTGTTGAAAAGGCTATTGAAAAGGTTGCTAGGAGGAGTAAAAGGGTTTATACCCTCCTAGAATTTACCTTGTTAGGGTTTCTATCTCAAGGGAGTAAAATGGCTTACACAACTTGAGATTTAGTATTTATGACCTAATACAAGAAGACGCCACAACCCATTTGGCAAGGCACTGATCTTTTATTGCATTCGAGAAATACATTGCTTACATTGAAATACATGATTTTACGAGATATTGAATTTGCTCAAAGTGGAATCAATTCTTTGCCTTAATCGCTTGCTTGAGCCACTAGGGCATTTTGATAGGATATCTTGCTTCTGTTACAAACTTATGCTATAGCCATTAGGGTTGCTGCAAACTCTCTTTTTCCAGCTTAATTTCTTACTCTTTTACCGTTTGAAATAGTCGAAAAATTGCTATTGTTAATCTACTTGATGTTGGCTACTGTTGGGAAAATGTTTGGCTAATTCCTTGAGGTAAAAGTGTTTGCTTTAGAAAATCTTTTCTATAGCCATTTGACTACTTTGAAAAATCTCTGAAAACATCTTTTTTGCATCCCTAATTCACTATCAAAGCTTGTGCTAAAGTATTGGGAATTAGTATGCATATTCAATGCTTCATTGCCCAATAAACACTTGATGCTTTTGATGGTTATTTATGCAGTAAGTAATTAATTTTCTTGCCGATATATATATTTGTTGATTGTTCCAAATAGGGACAGAAAGCTTAACTTGCTCGTCCACCTAACATATAGCTCGTACAATTGGTTTTTCTTGTGTCTCGGGCATGTACAAACACTTTCTTCAAATACTCAAAGACTTGACAACCAAGATGTGCCATCAAAGCCATCCTCCACTTAGAAACTCGACCTATAGGGGCATTCATCTCATCATTTCACTTTTCGTATCATTTCCCTCTAAGGTTACCCGAGATTCCTCCCTTGAGGTGATCACTTCACCTCTAAAGTGACAAAATCTATCTAAGGTCACAGTGAGTAGGTGTTCTCTTAGTTGTCTCCATATTGTGGTTTGGGTTGGGCTTTCCCAACCTACAACTTGTACAATAACATTTTGGCGCTATTGTGGGGGAGAATTTTGAATCCTCCTTCGTTCCCTAACAACACTTTAGCAAGCTACTATCCCAAAGCCTTTACCCCTGGCTTGCCTAACTACTCCACTTGAAGGACGTTACCCTTCCACCCTTGTGAGATTTTCTCAAGCTTATCTTTTGAAACCTGTCATTACCGTTATTGTTGCTTACGTGTTTCTCCCAGAACGTGAAGGAGAGTTGTTTAGCTGTTTTTCAAAACGCAGAGTCAACACGAGAGGGTTAATGTTTGTCAATCATATTCCACATAGCTACGAAAGCTGACTGTTTGTGAGAGGAACCGGAGAGGGCATGCCACAATGTTGCGGTTGCCATCTTGAAGAGTTTTGTTGTTGCTACTTTGAGAGGGGGACGACCGCGCTAGAGTTTGCAATAATATTTCCAATTGAATCATGGCATTACAACACTATTAGCGAAGGTGTACAAGGAGTTGTCTTCGTTCGATGTGACGTCAACATATCTCGTTATGCACAAGAAGCATAAAACGAGCAACATTTGTTGGGTTCCATTCACGCAATCCTTTCTCGATTCCTGCAAATAAAAGGCGACTCCACATCGTTGAATCATTTTCAAAGTATCTGTAACTCTCTTGACCGGGTCTGTGCTATTTTCTTTTGCTTCACTCATCCCGTCCTGACAGAGAATAACTTTCGATCAGGGTTGGAATTTCAAACTGAAAAAACCCATTAAATTTGACGGTTTAGACTACTACATTGTCTGTTTTGTCAGTTTTAAGCAAAATAGTTGATGGTTGCAAGAAACTTTTGACAGTATTCGACGAAACTTTTGACAGTATTTGACTTGATTAACAATTTGCTCATCAAACTTTTGACCGTATTTGAAAAAACTTTTAACCATATTTGACTGTATTTGAAAAAACTTTTAACCATATTTGACCTGACGAATAATTTTTTGCCCATCAAATTCCATCCCTGCTTCATATTTTTTGCCCATCAAATTCCATCCATGCTTGAAAAAACTACTACATTGTTAATTTTGTCAGTTTTAAGCAAAATAGTTGACGGTTGCAAGAAACTTTTGACAGTATTCGACGAAACTTTTGACAGTATTTGAATTGATTAACAATTTGCTCAACAATTTGCTCATCAAACTTTTGACAGTATTTGAAAAAACTTTTAACCATATTTGACCTGACGAATAATTTTTTGCCCATCAAATTCCATCCCTGCTTCATATCAAAGCATACACCAAAGTTTAGAGTTATCAAGCCAGAGGGACACTGAAGATCAAATCGGATTTGCCTTAAGCCGTGTGTCAGTTGTTCTATTTGTAATGATGATTTGACTTACGCCTGTCTTTTCTATTTGCACTATTTGTAGTGATGATTTGACTACGCGTGTCTTTTCTATTTGCAGTGATGATTTGACTATGTGTTTCACTTGGATTGAATATCTTGTTCATGCAAATGACCATGGTAGGATTAGAAGTATCAACCTAGAAATTTTACTTCACCAATAGTATATATAATTTTTTTTTTTACTTAATAATTTATTTTCACATAAATACATGTCAATAGCATAGAGCACGTGGGAAGAGACATGCTGAAAAATATGGCCATTATTAATGCTTGCCATATTTATGAAGGTGAAAATTATTTGTAAAAAAAAGTTGGGGATACATTTTAGGTGGTAACAAAACATTTTGTGACAATGTTCGTGTTCAATGTTAATGTATATTAATGTTATTTTTTTGTTGTAAAATTATATGATGAAGAGTTAATTATAGAACATAGTGATATAATTCAGGTTTGTAGTTCTAGAGTTTTTAGGTATTATAAGAACATATCATTGATTTGATTATGTTTACAGTGTATTATAAGTTAGTAGTTAGTGTTGTTTTTTCGTGTTCCAGGAACACCAATTACATGTTATTTTTGTGTTTATGTCTATGTGAAAAAAAATATTAAGTTGTATGATTGATTGTTGGATACATTCAGTGTCTAGACTAGTTTCCTATATAACTCTAGAAATATATAGTTCGTTGTATTTTCACAGATGAAAGTATGTTCATAGAGCGTCCTACAAAGACTCATCAATGGTAAGAAGCAATTTTTGATTAATTGGATCAAGTGGTAGCTTGAAGTTGATGATTGAGAAAGAGCATAGTCTATAAGATTTTAGAGTGGGTAGAAATGTTGACAGAGATCAAAATTGCAAAAATATTTGTATTTAATTTCAATATTGTTATTTGTGATTTGTGATGTAAGCATTAAGGGATAGGGTGTTAGAATTAATGCTTACATAAATTGTTTTGGATTTGTTAGATCTAGTTAGTTGTTAGAGATCTTTTCCAACAATAAGATCCTATTTATGTGTGTGGTTGATAAATTTTCTCATAAATTTGAGTTTGTTGTACTATCGAGGAAAATTTCTTATATAAATATGTTTGATTAATTAATAAAATATACAAAATTGTTTTGTGAGTGCTGATTTGTTAATTTTAACATCATAATAACTGGTCATATAGTGGAGAGTAGAGTAGAATGAAAGCACGGTATGCTTTACTATTTTATTTGCAATTAATTGGTTGTATATAGAATCTGTGTGATGTACCCCTTCCATGACAAAACATAGAAAAACATTAAAGGAAAAACTAGGGGATTAAGAAACAAGTTACATGGGCTTTAAGTGACCTTTTGAAGAAATAATCCCATCTCTTTAAACAAACCAACGCTGGTTTAGATATTCTAACTTAACCTGTCATTGTCTCGAATACTATATAACCTCTGATCATCTCACAGCATTGCCATTCATGTAAAGTTTAACAGTTACATAACAAGTTTTTCTTTGATATATTTAAAGTGATGAGAACTTGCTCTAAGATATTAAACATCCACTCGTATTGAAAATGTATACAACGCCACAATCCACGTTAATCTCTTGAAGATGGTGAGTGAGAATGGTTACAGATATTTGTTCGATAGATTTTTAATAATTAATAAGAATTATACACTTTCATAAATTCAACTTGAAATTTTGAAGCGACTAAATATACTTGTGCACAGATTGAGTTATGTTACATTTTTCAATCTATATAATTCCAAACTTCCAATTTATCACTTCAAAGTGCTTGGAATTTTGAAGTGACCGGGCGTACTTAGATATATTGAACAATATTACGATTTAAAATTTTGAATTGACAGGTTTTGACTCTTATTCAAAACCATATTACATCGTTTCAATTTATACAGTTCCAAATTATTACTTAAGTTCTGAGATTGAGATTTTGAAACAGGGTGTACTCACATAACGAGGATGAAGGATGGAATTTTAGGGAAAATCGTTCAAGGATAATTTTATGGGCAAATATTTAAATACAGTTAAAAATTCTTATGATTGTCAATGTGAGAAAACTAAAAATTCTTATCACCCTTCAGGGATAATGGAATTGTCAAAACTTTCAAATTTGATAAAGTTTTGTTTTGAAATTCCAACCCTGTTACATATCTTTTATTTTATATCATTACAAGATGTCTTCAAAGAATTTAAAATTGAGAGGTTGTAACTTCATATTGAAACCATATTACACCGTTTCAATTTATAAGTTTGAACTTATCACTTCAAGGTTTTGTGCAAAAACTTAAAACATGGTAAATTCAAAACCCCGTACTGCTTCGGCCTACCAGATCAGCCGACATCAATGAACGAGATATGGACTCTGTTAGAGCCACGCTGTTTCTATTAATTTCAGAAAAGATTTACAGATCTTTTCAGACTTACAAACTCAAATTCACAACTTTCGACCATATCACATTTCAGGATACCTCAGACCTGAGTAGAATATAACTTGACCTCGGGAATTATCTAGAAACCCTTCGGCTTCTGGTGCTACTAGAAACCTCTTCAAACATACTTGTGATTTCTATCACTTTAGTTCACAGGCTCCCAGCAACCTCTTCAAACATACTTGTGATTTCTATCACTTTAGTTCACAGGCTCCCAGTAGAGTAGTTCCTACACAGACTATCAAACTCATGATAGAAAGAGTCAGAGTTCAGACAAGAGGGAGCTTAGAAGACAAATACTATCCAAGACTCTAAGACTCGATGCCTCAAATGAGTGCCCTCGAGCTTTATTTATAGACTTTCTCTAGACTTCAGATCGACGAAACGTGCAAAAATCGTCTTGAATGGTCGACAAACTCTTTTAGTACAGACTGGCAATATTTTCCGTAAATGCTTTACTTTCCAATAGATTCCTTAGAATGTGGGTCAAACCGCACCAAACATCCAAGAAGTGCTCCGAGTTCTAAAGATTTGCATGAAAAGAAAATCATACGGAGAAGATATTAGTCATGATCACAAAACATCCCCATATTATATTGTTGGGAATAGCCTCCACCAATTTCCCAAGCTTTTGAATAAAACTTACGTATTATGATGATTCGTCCTTGGAATGATTGTGCAGATATTCTCGTTTTTACAAGCCATTGGAGATGATGAGTTGCATACATTGACAAGATCATGTCATCAGTAATTTTGTCAGATTCAAAGAGATCACATATTTCTTTGAGTGGAATATCTTTGGTTGTGCATTCTATCTTTAAGCATGTTGGATCCACTGTGCTTTTGTTGATGTCGAAGTCTCTCCACCAATCTGATAGCCAAACATGATATAATCCCCTCATACTTGTATATACACTTCTAAATTTCAATAATGTGAAATATGTCTTAGTCCTATTCTCTTTCCGGAGAAAATTCCACCATGCCTTTTTGTATTAACTGTAATTCATGTCTGTTCTGAAGACCTTTTGTGTGGGATCTTGATCTAGCCAAAGAGCATAGGAGTGGGGTCTATCAAGTGAAAAATATTGATGACATAATCCTATATTATTATTAAACTGTTGCCAAATCAAGTTTATATCTCTGAAGGTGTGGCATAAAGCTGAAGTAGCATTAGCTGCAGCTCTGGTCGATTTGTCATAAAGCATGTTTAGAATGTTTCCAGTATGAAATGAGATTCTTCTGAGTTCTGGAACATAACTTGGTAGGAGATGAATTGGCTGCAAATTCATATCGAGAAATTCAGTTCTTCTGAGTTGCCATGTAGGTTTTCATAATTGGTTATATACTTCCCAATCTTCATTGTCTGGGATATTCCTTATTTGTTCACCTCCATTTTTCCATTCAGTAACAATGACCAGGCAATGACTTTCTGCATTTGATCTTGTTGTTTTCTAACCATGTTCACTTGTCCTCGCTCGCTTGCACATGTTCTCTTGTTTTCACGCTCGCTTGAAGGTTTTCTCTACTGAGAAAATCATGGATAGAATTTTCAGAGCCTTTGATATGTTCAATATCAAAATCAAAATTTTTAAATAGAGCTTTCCATCTTGCAAATTTTGCTTCACTCTCTTTAGTGATTTTCTTATGTAACACCTTGTTCATTGCTTCAACATCAGTTCTGTGCATATTTTATTTATTGATGAGATAGATTTCGAACTTATTGATTGCATTGAGGGTTGACTTTATTTCTTTGTCAATTGTTGCATAGTTCTTTTCATTGTCAAGCCAGGTCCCTGAAGCAAACTGTATGATTTATTCATGTGGCTTTTATCTCCCTCCCTTAACTTGTTTAAGAACTGCTCCCCATCCTTGGTCACTGGCACCTGACTCAACAATTTTAAAGAGTTCATCACTTGCAACATGCAGTATTGGCAAGTGCCTTACTTTAGATTTTATCTTTATCATAGCCTGAGTGTGTGTTTCAGTCCAAGGCATAGGATCCTTTTTTAGCCAGTCATTCAGATTTTTTCTATCTTTAGCACAATCTTTATAAAAATCACTGACATAGTTCAAGCTTCCTATAAAGAGTTGGAGTTGGGTCTTATCAGTGATTTTATCTGGAAATTTTTCTGCAAATTGCACTGCGTGGGTCTGAAGAGAAATTTGGCCATTTGAAATTGTGTGACCCAGAAATTTGAGAGAGGTTTTAAAGAGATCCATTTTCCTTTTAGAAAGAACTAGACCAGACTATTTGATGAAATTTAAAAACATCTCCAAATGCTTAAAATGTTGGTCTATAGAATCCGAGAAGACTAATATATCATCTGTGTAGACAATTATCCAGTCAAAATATGTCTTTAAAGTGTCATCCATAACCCTTTGAAATTTTACTGGAGCATTCTTAAGGCTGAAGGGAATAATATTCCATTCATAGTGACCTGCAGGAACACTAAATGCAATTTTGAATTTGTCTTCCTCCTTTATAGCCACTTGCCAAAATCCATAGTTTAAATCAAACTTTGAGAATATCTTTGCATTTTCTATTCTATTGACCAAACTGGATTTGTGGGGTATAGGAAAAGTATTATCATCTAGGAATGAATCTAAAGGAGTATAATTTACTACCAATCTTGGGACTCCTTGAATCTGCTCGGAATGTTTATTAACATAGAATCCATAGCAATTCCATGGGCTAATGGATTCTTTGATCAATCCTTTTTTCAATAATCCTTGGATTTCTTCAGAACACAATTTTTTATATTTAACATTCATAGTATTGCTTCACTTCTACAAGGTTTTCCCTCATAGCTATATTTGTATGGTAATTCAACAAAATGTGTTTTTATTTCCCAAAATGCAGTTGGGAGTTTTGGGCATACCTGATCTTCAAATCTTTTTTGCAGTTGAAAAATCTTGTCATGAATCTTTAGCTCCTTGAGTTGTTGATCAATCCTCTGGTTGATCTTCATTTGCTAGAGTTCTTGAATCTTTTCCTCTTTCTCTATAAGATTCTGAGACATTTGAACCATTGTGGACAACTTAGGGACTGATACAAATGGGAGTACAATTTTTATCCTTGCTATTGTAATAAAATATCCATATTTTCCATTTGGTAATTTTTCAGAACCATGTGGTTCAAGAACAACCAAAATGGAGTACCTAAAAGACAAGGTATTGGAATTTATGCAAGTGAAAACTTCAAATTCAAGCAGTAAGAAACAAAACATAACTTGACCCTTTCAACTTCATATTCCATCTTTAGGGTTTGATTACCTAGCCCAATGGCTGCATTGTTATTTTTTAACCAATAACAAGAAGGAATAGAATCTTTATTTAGGATGTTAAAATATGATCTTGAATCGATCAATGCTTTCAACTTAAAGATTTGACCTTGAATATTCAGCTTAATCATCACATGATATTGCTGATGTTGGATGGCCATTACTCTCATGAATTCAAACCTTCTATAGAATTTGTTTCAAATGTACTAATGTTGGTATTTTCATTCTGAGGATTTTTTTCTAGGGAAGACATGAATCACAAGGCATGGATTTGTTGTTGTAACCCTTTGATTTCTTGTCTAGCCCATGAATCAACTTTGTATCCATCCTCAATTTCTGATTCTTTTTCAATCTTTTCTAATTTTTGCTTTATTTCTGCAACTTCCTTCTTAAGAATATTTATTTCTTTTCTCAAATCATTTATAGTGAAATGTCTCATCTTATCATTATGGTTTTGTCTAATAAATGACTTGGTATTCCTTTCAAAAGAAGCATCTATCAACAATGGTTTCTTACATGAGTTTGTGGTTATTGTTGGTTGTTGAGCTTTTATCATTGTTTTTAGAAATTAATCTAAAAGTGCAACCCTCATTTCTCCTTCTGGCAATGCCTTTATTTATTCAAACATATGAGCATCTCCATCAGATTGATTTTGAGCCATATAGATTTTAGGTTCTGGTTCATCTTCTTCTTCTTCTTCTTCTTGATCATCTTTTGTTTCCTCATAACTTGAAGACTCTATCTGGAAAAAACAAAACTTTGGATCTTTACAGCTGCAATCATTTTCTATAAGTAACATTTATTCATCAGAGGATTCACTAGAGCAATATTCAAATTCATAAGTGTCTGTAGACTGACAACATCCTTCCTGAAGAATATGAACTTCTTCCCTCTTAGGAAAAGGATGATGTGGGCATTGAGTTGTATCATGGTGACTTGAGGCACAAATGTTGCAGTGAATTGAGATTATTTGCCTAGAAGACTCAACCTTTTGTCTTGTCTTTTGTTGTGAAATCTTACCTTTATTTTTCTTGGATTGTTCTCCTTGTGGACATCTATTATCCAAGTGTCATGGTTGTTCACATAACCAATAGGTTAGGTTGGCATTACTTTGTTGTTTGGAAGATTGCAATTTGATGTCTTAGGGGGATTAATAATGAAACTTTGTGTATTTATTATAATGACTTATTTTCCTCTGATCTTTTTGGTAAGACCTGGGCTTTCCCTTTTCATATTTTTAGAATCTTTGTCTCATGGTTTTCTTTGCCCTTTTCTTTCTTCTAACTGAGTCATCTAGGGTCATATCATATTGTTCGTGGATATATCTACTATATGGTCATTTCGATAGCTTTTGTATTGACCTTGTAATATTCATGTTAGCACACAATCCTATTAGGACAGAGGTAATGATTGCGTAAATTTCTCCCTAAGTATAAAGCTCATAAGGATGAACAAAAGATTTTTGTACTTTTAAATATTCAACAAATTTGTTGGGGAGAGAAACAAGATATACTTGCTTCTAGAGAAGTTTTTTGTTACCTTTTACCTCATATATCCTTTGGGTCCATTCTCTGTGAAAATCATCATAATTGGACATTCTCTTACATTTCATTCCCATTAGGATTATGACATGTTTATCATAGAGTTCATGTTTTGTTCCACACCAATGCTAAAAAATGAATGTAGTTAATGCACCTATCATATTATTTTCTGGTTGGCCATCTTCTTTAAAAACTATACCCCCATTTTCATCTTTAACTTGTTCCTTTTCCATTTTCTCAACTAGGGAAGGTGAAGACTCTATTTCCCACCATTTAGCCAAAGTTCTTGTAAAACATTGTATAATAGACTTACATGCTTCTATTTTAGTTTTCCCTTTCATGCACATGACTCTGTAGGAAACATACATTTTGTCTATAACTTGATGGATTTGGCCTGTGGTCATACTATCTATGTTCCATTATGGGAAAATTTCATCTATAAATGTTTGTGCCTCTGGTAGATTTCATTTTCCATAAAGGTCTGGAGCTGGAACCCTAGTCATGTTCCAAGGAACGGTTATTTAGCAGGGAGAATATGAGATTGTGTAACTAGAAGAGGAGTTGAGGATGATTCTTCTTGTTCTGGGGGGAAATGGACTAGAAACCTTTTCTTCAAATCAATTTCTTCAGGAATGTAGACTATAGAGTTTACTGATGAGACCTTTTGTGGAAATAAGTAAGAACTAGGAATTGGTTTGTCACAAAGCTTTCCATATTTTTCTGATACTTTAATAATAGATTTCCCTATGTTCTTAAGAGCTTCACCTAATCCTTCCATTAGTTCTTCATGATGTCTTTTTCAAGAGTC
Source organism: Picea engelmannii (assembly GCA_009831015.1). Lineage (NCBI taxonomy): Eukaryota > Viridiplantae > Streptophyta > Pinopsida > Pinales > Pinaceae > Picea > Picea engelmannii. Next base: position 267,386 of record ML780467.1, read on the forward strand.
TTTTTCACTTTCTAAAGTGTTTTTGATTTCAGAGACATGGGAATTGACAAAGTTTATACTTGAAGCAACATGATTTGCAGAGACTTGAAGTTGATATATTTGTTTCTTTCTAGCATTGTCATTGTTTACTAAAGTATGTGTTGCCATCCCTCTTAGAGTAGTATTTGTCCAATTTAACTGTTCATACACACTTTGGAGTCTTTTCTCTAAATTTGTTTGTTGAGATTCTTCCTTGTGAATCATGAGGGGAGTAGCCTTAGTTTGTTTTTCCTCTTCTCCTAGAATGATTCACTTAAAAGGGGGAAAAGGGAAATCTGTCTCAGTTGCTTTTCCATCTAAGGCTTTCCATTTGTGTTTGGTACTGACATTTTATTTGGCAGACATCATTTGAATTTCTTCCTTTTGGGAAAGTTTGTACCATTCATAAAAGGATATCCACAAATCCTTTATTGACATATATGTTTTCCTTTGCTTAGATAATTCTTTGTTTAGTTCTGCAGAAGTAGTGGTATTAAATTCTTTGGCTTGGGGATGAGTAAAAAGATCCCAGTTTAACATTCTCTTAATCTAGTCTATGTTTACTCTTCTTCTAGGACATCCATTCGTAAGGGAAAATAATTTGTGCATCTTTGGGACTAATGGTTTTTGTAGTCTTGTGGGTAATGGATTTTCAATTCTGCAGGATGGAATTATTGCATCTGTTTGTTCAATATATCCTAATCCATATCTTGGAGTTCCCGGTGGTCTACAATAGCTAAATATTTCTCTCAGTCTAGGATCATCTGTTTCTAGCTCAGGAATATGATGCATCATTAAGACATGGCTTTCATGTGTAAAATCTATGTCTATTGTATCATAACACTTTGGAGGATAATCACTTCTCGGATTATGGTTTTTATGTATAGGAGAGCATACTTGAGGTTGGGTATTGACCATTTTAAGGAATAGAGGACATTGTCTTGGAAGAATAGAAGGTGGTGCCATCGAGATGGGTTCATGAGTACAAATGGGTGGATCTATGCCTTCAAATTTTGGAGATGGAAAAGAAGATGTAGATAGAAAGTTTAAAAATAGTTCACCACGTTGGCTACTCTCATAATTTAGATAAAAACTAAATCAGAGTTAATATGTACTTTGAATCTGGCATAGAAATTAATGGAATGAATCCGGATAAAATGGTGAGAAGGCAGTTTCGTGCAAAAGGGTAGGAAGTAAGTGTCATGCTTTTTGAGTTACACGAAGGAGTGTCATCCGAAGATTTGATCGCCCAACTAGAACCATATATAGCGACCTCGTTTTTTTGGACGAGCAATAAGCAGTTTGCTAAGCAGAATTCAATGCTCGAGTGGTATATACACTATTGGATCACTTTGATATATATGTCGGGGTTAAGTGGTATATGCACTATTGGATAACTTTGATATATATGTTGGGGTATATCCTACCGTGTATATACCACCCGCCACAACACTACACATGCTGTATATTGTTCATCGTTTCCTTGAGGCAGTCAATATCCATCCATCTAAGCGACATTGTTGTCGGTGATGTATAATTTGTGGAATCTGAATTACTTTCAAATCCAACCGTCTATACACTTCTCGTCACCACATTCACTACTGTGTAGCACATTAGATATTGTTTACCATCTCCTTGATGTCTTGACTGTCTACTCGTTATATTTTTAACAAATTTATAATAACAACCCTGAACTTGCTAGAAACCATATATATATAT
>ML780467.1:269237-284525 GCA_009831015.1 Picea engelmannii
ATATGATAGAATTTTTATAATTTATTAAATTAATAAGTTTTGATTATTAAAATTACAATATGAAATTAATTTAATGAAAATAAATCTTAAAATCCATTTACAATATATTTCTTATTGAAATAAAGAGTCTTGGGGACCCAAAAAAAAAAAAATGGTTGAACTACTTTTAAAAAAACCTAAACTATGAAAGAATGACTTATTATTAACATTTAATTTTTTAGTTTCTATTTTCAAAAACTTTTTATATATCATTTTTTAATTTTTTTTAGAAAGACTAGTTTTTAACTAATTAATATTAATTTTAGGTTTTATTCCAAAATTAAAACATAATATTGCTTTAAATAAATATCAGCAACAAAAACCAATATCCTTTATAATTATAGTGTAACTACCTCCATCTCATAAGATCATGTATTTTTTAATTATATATATATATATATATATATATATATATATATATATATATATTACGATTTTACTAGAAATTAAATGGATAAATATTTTTTATTAAATAATAATATCTATATAATAATGAAGATTTATTAATTTTCTAATTTTATTACTTAATTAATAAAATTAGATTCATAAATTTCCATTTAATAGAGTATGACTCTTAAAGCATAATAATAATGAAGATTTATTAATTTTCTAATTTTATTACTTGAATTAATAAAATTAAATTCATAAATTTCTAATTAAAAGAGTATGATTTTTCAAGCATAAACATGTTATCATAGAGGCTTAAAACATCTTAAAACATATTTAAAAAAAAATAATTAATCATACGAATGAACCTAGGGATAGAATTTGATAGGCAAATTGCTTGTTTGCTCATCAAATATAATCAAACATTTCATAACTTCTGTAAACATTTTTTGCTTAAACTATAAAAATGAGTAAAAAAGTTATCCAAACCATCTAGGTTAAAAATGTAAAAATTTCATCTTTTCTGATTTTATTTTAATTTGGATTGACATAAAAAATGGGTGGGAATCAAGGCATGTAAATTTGGACAAGATGGCTATTTTTTGTTATTTAAATTACATTTTTGAATGCATAAATGAATTTTGCACGCTAAAAAACACATGAGGCACTCTTATTATACAAACTTAGTCACTCAAATCTACGAATCCAACCATTCCTCACAAAATTAAAAAAAAAAGAAGCCAAAAAATAAAACATTTAAACTAGGGTATAAAAATGTAAATACTTTATCCTTTCGAATTTTAACCTAGAATTTTAACCTATATAGGCCGGATGGCCAAATAAAGAGTCTGGTAGGCGGTTGCCAGGTGAAGGGACGCTGAGGAATCGACGTGAGGGATATGCGATCTTCCTCAAAGGGAAACAAATCTGATGAGTGAGCATTTTTTTCTACATCTGTTAGTACGTTAACGGTTTTCCGCAGGATGGATGGGTTAAACTCTCTGTCTTGTCTGTCAGAAAAACATAACTCAATTCATGTATTAATATTAATATTATTATTATTACAGGCGGTCTATATTTATTCTCAAATACACGCTGAACTCTAACGCCTCACACTCTAGATTTTTGGAAAACTTTCACAGTCTTGAACCGGCAATGTCCATCCATTCTTTCCATCCCCTCCCGTGCAGTGAACGACATACCGCGATTTTTTTTTTTTAACTTTCATCTCATTGCCCTCTTTTATATATATATATATATATATATATATATATATATATATATATATTTTTTGTGGCAATTCTCATTTTGATTGCAGATTCCGTCCATCCAACAAACATGGAGTAAAGTCACCGAATATTGACTTTGGTCAAATGTTTATTGGATATTTTGTAATTTGATTTTAAATTTCATAACACAATTTTTAAGGGCTTTCATATCCTGGAACAATTATAGTTAAATATTTTTTTAAGAGTGCAAAACTTATTATAACTTAGCTGTTTTTTTTTTTTTGTATGTGAGTTGAGGTTCTATATTATTGAGAAAAATATGGTACAAAAAGGGACGTAGGGGCATCCCTTGATCTGCCAAAAAGGAAACCAGCTCAGGGGTCCCGATGTTGCATTGTTTACATAGGCGGAGGAAGGGCTGGGCCACCACTCGGGGAAACCGACCCAATTTTCGAATGCTCGTTTGAAAAAACTATACCATAAGAAATACATAAAACCAAGAATGTATAACCCGGGTTGCTCATACACTGATAAACAAAATGACCTTGGTTTGAGGCTGTGCTAGTCCAAGAGGATTGGATGGATTTCATCTCCTTCTTTCCTTGCTTCGTTCTCCTTTTTCGGCTCCACCGTGCACGTCTTTCTGATGCAGGCTGGTGTTCTGCGTTGGTCTGCTAGAGTGATGTCCATGTGGTGGACATAGTGAAGGTAGAGTTGAAATTGTCCTGTCAGTCGTTCCATTTTTTCGCTTTGGTTCCTCTGGTCCTCTGCTATTCTTCTTGCACTGGCCTCCAGGTTGCTAAGGCAGCTCAGAATTTCTATGAGTTCCTTCTTGTGGCCATAGTTTTCCACCCTGCTGGTCTCGTTCTTGTCAACTCTCAGCTTACTTATCAGCATTTTTGTGCACCAAGCTTCCTCCACCGTTTTGTGGTAGAGGGTTTTCCTAGGTTGTGTGGCCCCTGGGTCCCTTATCCCGTCTGCTTCTTGGATGAGTTTCGCCCAGGCTTTTCCCTGCCGCTTCTTGTTGACTTCTTGCTCCCATTTGTCGATGACCACTTTGCCTTTTGTGTCGACCTACTCAAGAAAGGTGCCTTTGGCCTCTCTGGCCGCATGTTCCATCCTAGTGATCTTCTAGGTGCTTGTTGGGAGTTTCTCCCCCTGGTGTCCCCTCTTACTCTGGGTATTCTTCATTCTTACCATCTCTGTTTGAATGCAGTGGCTTCTGTCATGACTTCGTTGTCCGCTTCTATTCGCCCCTTCCCGGACTTTATAATTCCTTCTCGTTGGTCTGTAGCTATCCCTGATGCTTCTTCTTTTATGGGGTTTCCCCGGAAGTGATCTTGTCCTAGTGATCATGGGTCTCCCGTAAAGGCATACATTTCGGTCCTTTTTCTCTGTTTCAGAGTGTGTGCGCTTGGGAGCCCTGTCATCGTTCAGGTGCCAATCCTTTGCCTTGCACGCTTTACACCAATCATTTCCTCCCACAGAAACTGTGCGTGGATGAGGTGTACCCATTCCTGCCCTCGGGCTATCCTTTTGATCTTCGTCCTTTGTCGGCTGTGGATTACCCTTTCCGCTCTCCCACAACCAACCCCTGTACTTCATTCTATTGACAGGACTGTGGTGTCGTACCTCCTCTTGTGGTGTAACTATGATCTGCATTGTAACTTGTGTTTAAAGGGTGGCCTATTGGATTCTACCTGGATCCTACTTGCCCTTCAATTAGTTCTATGCCTCCAGCCTCGATGTGGTCACCCGTACTTCGGCTGCCGTCATAGTCCTTTGTCGCTATTTGGGTATAGTTTGTCTGAAACTGACCATTCAGGATGTTATTCCATGTGGAATCCAACTCCGATCCTTCCTTGTCGATCCCTTCATTAGCAATTCTATCTGCTAGTCCATTTGTTGACCTTCGGACCCAGCGCAACTCCACTGTGATCTTCGTCTGCAAATGCTCCTAAATGTTTTGCAGGGAGTACGCCAAGCGCCAGTGCCTCTGAAGTTTTCCCACTTTGGTGCCGTTTTGGAGTTTCCTTACTGTGTTGATGACCAGCATGGAATGTCCTTCCACTGCTACGTTGGTCATCCCTTCCCTGTGTAGTATCTCAAGGATGGTCTCCAGGGCTCCAAATTCCGCAACGTTGTTGGTTGACTTCCCTAGACTCCCAGTGTACATTCAGATAATTTTTCCTTGACTATCCCTAATTACTCCCTCGTACCTGTTCGTCTTGGGTTACCCTTCAATGCCCCGTCAACATTTAGCTTGAAGGAGCCCTTTGGTGGTGGTTTCGAGTTGCGCTCACCTAATTGTAGTTGCGGCAACCGTCTCACTTGATTGGGGTTGTGCCCTCCTTTCAGTTGAAAGGCCTCTAGAATTCTAAGATCTCGGTCTGTGAGTTGCGCTCCTCCTGTTTGACAGTTGTGGCTCTGTAACGTTTCTCTTGTCATCGCTATTATTGTTTCCTTGATCTTTCCAGCCGTCCATCTTTGGTTCCTGAAGATGCGTCGATTTCGTTCCTTCCATATTGCCCAAATTATCATGCCAGGAATGAGGGTCCAACATAATTTCACCTCTTCGTTTTCACTGTAGTTTTCCTCCCATGTGTTTATAGTTGCGGAAATATTACCTCTGATCCTATTAGACTGTCGAAAGATGCCTGCCGCCTAGTCCCATACTTCTGATGTGTAGGGACATTCATCCAGGAGATGGTTCATTGTTTCCTCCTTTTCTTCACATAGGTGACATCTTGAGGTGCCTATGAAACCTCTCTTCTTTAGGTTTTCCCCAGTTAGGATTCGGTTGTGTAGTATTATCCACTGGAAGATTTTTATTTTTGGCCAATGGGGGTTGTTCCAGAGCTTGTCCCATTGTTGCATCGTGTGTTCTTGGTCCTGGTTTTCTATGTAGTGGCGTACTTCTTTAAGATTGAATTCCCCTCCTTCTTTGTGCCCCCATCGCAGCTGGTCATTTCCAGCCGTGAATGCAATTTTTCGTCTCCCCAATTCCTCCTCCACCTCTTTAACTGTTGTTGTGGTCTGGTCTCTTGTCTGTGGGGTGAGAGTGTTCCAGAGTCTCCATTTGTTGTGGTCTGTTTCTTGTTTCCAGTAATGGTAGACTCAGGTTTTTCCTTGCACCATCGTCTCCTACTGGAGTTCCTCTTGGCCCGGTTTTTCCATTCCGGGTTCATGTTGCCAGGCATCCTCCCAGAATCGGACGGTTCTGCCATTCCTTATTTCCCAAAAGTTGTCTGTCTGGATCTAGGTCTTGTTGCACCAGGCTAAGTTCCAGATGGTGGAACCTTCCCTGGTGCCTCTGAAGCAGATTTTGTCATGGTCGCTAATGTCTGGGGCATACTTTTCCTTCCACAGGTTGACCCATGGTGTGGTCGTTTCTTTGACCCATCATCGCCAGAGTTTCACCCCATAGGCATCATTGGTCACTTGCGGGTTGTGTAGCCCCAGGCCTCCTTTGCTTTTTGGCTTACAAACCTTCTCCCAAGCCATGAGTGCCCATTTTTTCCTTGTTTCCGCTCCTCGCCATAGGAATTCCCTTTGTATGGTTCTTATTTTTTGTAGAATCCCCTTGGGGGCTGGGAAAACTAACATCATAAAGGTTGGGATATCTTGCAAAACCGACTTTGTTAGGATAAGTCTTCCGACTAGGTTGAGGGATCTGTATGTCCAATTTTTTACCTGGTCTTGTAGCTTGTTGACTACTCCTTCCCAAGTTGACAGCTTGTAGGCTTTGTCTGTCAGGGGGATGCCCAAATAGTTGGTTGGGAGGGTTTTGCATTCAAAGCCCAAGATGTTGGCCAAATTCCTTTGGATAGCAAGGTTGGTATTAAAGAAGAAGATAATAGATTTGGACTAGTTTATCTCTACCCCCGAGGCTTCCCCAAACTCATCTAAGATTTGTTTGTAGGCTTTCGCTTCCTTGACCATGGGCATGCCATGGAGTAAGGTATCATCCATGAGCTGTTGGTGTGTAGAAGTTGAGAAATTCTCGTAGGGTTTGATACCTTTTATTTCCCCTGTTGCGGTTGTGCTTTTTATGCTTTGACTGAGTCTTTTCATCATTAAGATGAAAATGAAAGGGGACAGCGGGTCTCACTGTCTGATGCCTCTCGTGGGCCAGTAAGGTTTGGCACGAGCTCCATTTACTAGTAGCGAGAAATGTGTTGTGGATACTAGGTTGACTATCCATCTGATCCAATGATGGGTGAATCTGAAGGATTCCAGGGTCCTGACCATATAGTGCCAGTTGATTTTGTCTTAAGCTTTCGCTAGTTCCAGTTGTATTATCATTCCCCCTCTTTTCTGAAGCTTCAGGGTGTGGATAAGTTAATGGGCATGGATGATATTGTCCATTATTTTCCTTCCTTCCACGAAACCTGCTTTCTCTTGTGAAACCAGTGTGGGTAGGAGTGGTTTCAATCTATTTTCTATTACCTTGGAAATTATCTTATGCACCATGTTGCACAGTGCTATAGGTCTGTAATGATTGGGGGTTTTGGCTTCATTTTCTTTGGGGATGAGTGTAATCAAAGTAGCATTTAGTGCTTTCAGAATGGAGGCTAACCTTCTAGAGTCTTCCACTACCCTATAAACGTCATGTTTGACGACTTCCCAACAGGATTTGAAGAACTCCACTGTGAAACCATCTGGGCCTGGGGCTTTTCCATTGGGCATTTCCTGGAGTGCTTGTTCTATTTCCTCCTCCGTAATGGGCTTGATCAGGTTGCAGTTTTGTTCATCTGTTACCAGGTGAGGGATATGTTGGATTACCTTTTGTATGGCCTCTGTGCTATCTTGGTTAGGTTCCTGGGCTATCCCGTGGAAGTGGTTTATGAGAGTTGTTTCTATGTCCTCATGGGACTCTCTTTCTATGCCATTCTGGTCCCTAATCTTCAAGATTTTGTTGTGGGCTATGTTAGCGTCAGAAGTCACTCCTGGATCGCTTGCAGGAGTAGAGCCCGACGCCCATCAGTTTTATGTCACGATAATTTTTAATGGGTGATCAAATGGATAGAGACTCGGGGAGATATCACTCCAACTCAGGGACTGGGTCCAATATGCAAGGAACAAAGGAGGTCTTGATCTAACTTCAGTCAGTGAGTTGATTAAAAGATGAGCAGGTAGAAGACTTAGTAAGAAAAGTGAGCAAACTACCTCGGGCAATAGGCCTTTCGGTGGTTTGTAGAAGAAAAAATCTCAATGCAAGATCCTCTTGGTCCAAGGCTTCAGGAAACTGAAAGGGGGACTTGATTGGATCCTCCAATTCCAAGTCATTCAGTGATAAGAAAGTTACAGAGACTGATTAGAAACAATGCGACTATTACAGTGATCCAACCTACATCATCCTATAACAGTCACAACTCGAATGGATCCTCCAATTCTGAGTTGCTCTAATACAGTGTAACAAAGACATGAAAGAAACTGACATTCATAAGGCAAGAAGTCTCAAGAGTCCATGCATAGCCAGAATAACAGTGCTTCATTAAAGTTTTACAACCGGGAGCCTTGCTCAACCATCGATCCCTGACAAAATACAAAGACTGAGTCTATTTACTCAGAAAAATTCGCCTCACAGAGGTGTGCCCAGTCATCCAAGGTTTGGTGTCCCTTCAGCCAAAATCGGACGGGTATTCTTTGTCAGACGCCACCTTAACTGCGCGTGGCTCCTGTAAGGGGAGTAGCTGAGCCATTAAGAGCCGAGTTAGCGTGTGCAGACCTCCTCTAGCTAGTCGAGGACTCAGCATGGCTTCTTTGGAAAAAGGGTATACAGGACCCTCTCGAGCAGACCGCTTTCCAGACCCTCCATACCTTACACTTAATGCATGAGGAGAGGTTTCAACCACCCCCTCTCGCCTTCATTTACTCCAAGCAAGAAACATGATCGAGATTGGATCCGATGGCACCTGGAGATCGTGATGGACCTCTCTGTGACTAAAACCCGACGCTTTTGGCCCCTCTTGCACAACTCTTTTATTTTCCGGTGATCACAGGCTGCGACCCTATGCTTACTCTCAAAGGCGTTTCTGGCATTCGTGAATAGGAAGGAGTTAATCCTTGCTTATCACAATCGCGATGAGAGAAATGCCGAGATGGCTTAATTGGGCGCCACTCATCCTCTTAGATCTGACGGTCCTGAACCCACTCGGTGATGCTGTGGGCCCGAGTCTTTGACACTCCCGACACCTCGCGTATCAGGATTATGACGAAGCTTCTCATTTTACCATGAAATCGCGATGGGAAAAACAATGAGGAGACTAATCGCGCGCCAGGTGTCTCCTGTGGATGGACGACTGAGATTGCTTCATGATACTTCGGGCCCATCTCTGGGCGCTTTCGGCGCTTCGGGGTTCGGGGTTTCGAGATGTAGAACAACATAGAATCCTCACCCCTTGAACTCCCGAATGCCAAATCTCCGATGCGACTAGATCTCGCACCACGCGTCCTTTGGATGGACGACTGCTATCCTTCCCTGCATACAATATGGGCATGATCTATTTGCGCTAATCTCAGCGCAACTCCGCTATCCACGATTTTCCGCCGACCGTCGATCTGCTCCTATGGATGAATTTGGACCGTCGACGATATAATCTCACCCGCTTACTTGCTTGGAATCCTGAAATGAGATTTTTCCGCATTGCGCTCGAGTGCTTCTCATGCAACTTGCAGACCTAAATACTCTTGTGCCCCAGACAAGAAATGTTACTAACAGGCTATTTTGGCCATGGTTGTTCTATGAAAAAACTTGGTGTTCCTTTCTCCTTCCTTTAGCCATCTGATATGGGACTTTTGTCGCCATAAAGTTTCTTCTTGCTGGCACCGCTCATCCCATTCCTGGGTCATCTGGATCTCCTCCTTTTTCCGCTCCTCACTGTAGCCCTCCGAAATGCAGGTTTCCTGGAGCTTTTTCATTTTTTCTTCAATTTTGTTCTTCTCTTGGTTTATATTCCCAAAAGTGTCCTTGTTCCATTCCTTGAGCCTATGTTTGATATGTTTTAGTTTCTTGTAGACTTTGAACATCCTTGTCCCTTGCTCTGGTTAGTCCTCATACCACCACTGTTTGATTTTTTCCTTGAAATTTGGGTGTTCCATCCAGAATTTCTCGAATCTGAAGGGTTTGTTCTTTGGTGTGGTCTAGAAGCCTGCTTCTAGTTGCACTCGCTAATGATCAGATCCCCCCCATGGGAGGATGTTGCAGTCTAAGTTTAGCCCCTTCATAATGATTGACTCTGACACTAGGAATTTGTCGAGTCTTGTTGCGACATGATACTGGCTCATTTGCTTATTGTTCCAAGTGAACTGACCATTATTGGTTTTCAGATCTACCATCTTCGTTGTGTTTATGAAATTTGACAATTCCTCCGCATCTCTATCCAATCTTCTTGTACGTCCTTTTTTCTCTGCAAGTGACATGATGATGTTGAAATCCCCAGCTAGGATCCAATGCAGTTTGTTGGCTCATTTTTTGAGATCATCTAGGTCTCTTAGCATTCCTCTCCTATCCTTTGACACCTGGGGTCCATACACATTAGTGCACAAAATCTCCTATGTGTTCCCAATGAGTTGCATGCGGACCGTAAGGGTATTCCTTGTTGCTTCGGTTGTTATTAGGATTAGTACTTGTGGGTTCCATAGGGTGAGGATACCTCCTGCCATTTGGTGGTTGCTAATAGCCACCATCTTGTACTTGTGCCATTGTTGTTGACTGATTGTTTCCATTCTGTCTGTATTACACTTGGTCTCTTGAATAAAGTAGAGATCTGGTTGCTCCTATTTTAGTCTACTCCTAAGGATTCATTGCTTTCTTGGGTTGTTTAGGCCTCTTATATTCCAAGTTATAACCTTCATTTAAACATGCGGGGGGGATTTGGGGAAGATTTTTTTTTATCTTACTCGAGTTTATCAGTAGTGCTCCAAGCTCCTGCAGGGCTACACTATTGGATTTCTTGCCTTTTTTCCTCCACGTCTGCTTGGGTGAGAGTTGTGGTTGTACCTCGCTGGCTTTGACTCCTAAGTGTCCCATCTCCCCGTGTGTGTGCTTTAGGCCTCTGGCTTTGGCTTCCTCCCATAGGAGGAGCAAGTATTGGATGCGATCAAGTTGCTTTGTTGGTACATTGTCTACTCCCTGTCTTTTCCATTGCTCCAGTATGTTCGTGAGATCTATTCCTTCCCTCTCCACTAGGTCTCTGAGTTCCAGATATTTTGTGCCTACTTCACTTGGTGTCATTTCCACCTCTCCCTCTACATCTTGGATGGGGGTGTTTTCGTCTCTGATTTCTCCTTCCATTGGAGTTGCGCAACTTCCATGTTCCTTCTGGTTGTTTGGCCGGTCTGTGGGCTCGTTTGGTGTTTGTTCTCTGACTTCTTGAGATTTTTCCGTATCCTTCTTTTCTTCTGCCCCTTGATTGGTTTTATCCCTTCCTTCTAGGTTAATCCAGAGCTCTGGGTTATTTTCTGCTTGGGATTTTCTCTGCTTCTGGGGTTTTGTTTAACAAACCCATCCTCATCCTCCTGTGGTTTGGGATTTTCTGTTTCCTGATTTTTATTAAGGGGGCATTCCTTGATTAGGTGACCATGTTCATGGCATCTTCTACATCGAAAGGGGATTTTTTCATAATTGATGTTTTGGATCCATTCCTCATCCCTGAATTCGAGGCATATGGCTTCTGGGAGAGCTCCAAGCACATCCATCTCTATACATATTCTTACATAAGATTTGTATCTCCCTTTCAGGGTGGCTTCTACGGTCTTTATATATTTCCCCAGTTTATTCCATATTACTTCAAAAGTAGAGGGTAACCAGTAGTCTAAGGGTAGGGAGTAGAGTCTCAGCCAGACCGATACCTTTTTGAAGGTCTCTTTTTCTGGGGAGAAATTCTCCTTCCATGGTTGCATGTACAGTCCTGCTGATGCATGGAAGTATGGCCCTCCTTCAAATACTCTATCTCTGTCCTCCAGGTTTATGAAGACTGCTGTGAAGAAACCTTTCGAGCCCAGATGGAGCTCCACTTCCCCATTTGGATTCCAGTGATATTTGATCCAGTTGCGTAGCGCTCTTTCGGTGGGCCACAAGCCCATAAATTTGCAAATTACCTTCATCTGATCCCTGTAGAGTTGTGTCTGCGGATCCTCTAATACCACCTTGGGTATCAGTGTTGATTTGAGTTTGCATGGGTTGCACCCTTCTACCCAGTTGGCCTTCGTTGTGTCTTGCATCTCGTTCTGGGTTTCTCTTGCTTCCTCTTCCATGAATTCACTTTTTCCCTTGTCCCTTTCTTGACCCATTCCAGGGTCATATCCCGAGGTGCCTTGAAAAATACACCCCTTGGTCCTTTCCCTCTGTCTACCACTATCTGTTTGTATGAGGGGGTACCCTTACCCCCTCCTCTGGTGCTCATGATTCCCTCTGCTATGGCTGCGACTGTCAAACCCTAGCTTGCGGTTGCTCCGAGAAATTCAGACTGTCTCAACTATCCTTACCGTGACTTTCTATTATTGTGATTCATTATAACTTAGTTGTTAACAAGAGGGTCTCCAAAGACATTAGATATAAAAGGTCTTGAGCTTGAGGGCCATGAATAAACCTAGACACAGTGATATGAGCCCTTGCTAGGGGGTCTTTTTTTGTGCAGTTGGATATGTCTACCATTAAGATGCTTCATGCAACACAATTGGGAATGGAGGACTTGACCATAGTCATGGTAGGGAAACAACATCCCGAGGCCCTTGACATTGATCAAGGGAGAGAAACATTAACCTTGGGCCCTAGACATAACTTCTAAGGCTCAAGTACCATGAGCAACACCAACAGAGATCAAGTGCCTTGATATGGTCGAGAGGGGAAATATAACCATTAGCTAAAGTACAAAGTTTCTAGGAATCTAGGGTCAAACACGACACCTCAAAACACGGCACCTGACCTCTAGATGTTTTAGTCAACTTCTAAGGCTCAAGGGTCATGAGTGACACCTAACATTACCATAAATGGCCTCTCGAGGGGATCTTTTGCCTTGAAGTGGGTAAATGGGCATCATTAGAAGATTTTTAGCACTAGGTATGGGTCTTGGGTCATTGGACACAATCGATAGAGGAAACCCAGGCCTTAGGTCCTAAAGGAAACTTCTATGTAGCTAGGGCCATCAACGACATGTTGAACCACCACAAAGGACATTTCCAATGTATCCTTGGTCTCTAAATGGGGATAGAAATCATTATGTGTGTTTGAACATTGAGTATGATTCTCTAGAGCGTGGATATGGTTAGGGGAACAAACCCAACAGTTAGTCCCTAAAGGAAGATTATATGCTTATGGGGCCAAGAATGACACATTGAACAACCACAAATGACCTATCAAGGGCATTGTTTTCCTCTAACATAGTATATAGGTATCGCTAGTATTTTTCAGCACTAGGTATGGGTCTCGGGGTCTGGGACATGGTCAGGGGAGGAAACGTATCAATGGCTTATGATTTTGGATGTCATTGTGATTAGGTGGTTTTAACAAATACGTATGTATCCAAGGGCCCTGGAAACAATTTGGGGAATAAAGCCATGAAAAGAAATATTTGAGGCATCTAGAGTCATGAACAATTCCTTCAAGCACCAGACATTACCTTTGGAGGGTACCAATGGCCTTTAAGAAAATATTTTAGTGCCCTCAAAAGGTTTTAATCATTAGGTATGGGTTTCAAGGCCTTGATATGGTTGAGGGGGGAAACCCAAGCTTTAGGTGAAGTAAAAATATTCTAGGCATCTGTGGCCAAACACAACACCTCAAATCACCACAATCGACTCTCGAGGTATTAGGCAATATCTAAGGCTCAAGTGTCATGAATGTCACCTCAAATGGCTATAGATGACCTCTCAAAGGGATCTTTGGCCTTCAAGTGGGGATATGGTCATCGTTAGGATATTTTGAGCATTGGGCATGTTTCTTAGGTTCTTGGACATGATCAAGAGAAGAAACTCGGGCCTTAGGTCCTAAAGGAAGCTTCTAGGCATCTAGGGCCATAAAAGACATGGTAACCCACCAAAAAGGACCTTTCAGAGGTATCCTTGATCTCTAGATAGGGATAGTTAGCATTATGAGTTTTTTAACATTGAGTATGAATGTTTGGAACTTGGATATGGTCAAGGGAACAAACCCAAGAGTTAGTCCATAAATAAATTTTATAGGGTTCTAGGTCCAAGAATGACACTTTGAACCACCATAAATGACCCACTGAGGGCATCCTTTCCCTCTAGGTACTAGTAGAATTTTTTAGCATTGGGTATGGATCTTGAGGCCCTGGACATGACCAAAGAGGGAAACATAAAATTTAGGTCCTAAAGGAAGCTTATATCCATCTAGGGCCAAGAAATGTGCCTCAAACAACCACAGATGGCCTCTTGAGGGTATCGTTGGCCTATTATTGTGGATTTCAGTGCCACTAGGTGGTTTTGAGCAGTGGGCATGTGTCTCTGGGCCCTATAAATGGTTTAGGGAAGAAATCGATGCCTTAGGTCGTAAACAAAGCTTTGAGGCATCTAAATTCATGAACAATATCTCAAAGAAATACAAATTACCTCTCGAGCTTATACTTGGCCTTTGAGAAAGAGGTTATTTCCCTCAAACATTTTTTATCATTAGGTATCGGTCTCAAGGCCTTGACATGGTTGAGGAGGGAAACCCAAGCCTTATCTAAAGTACAAATATTGTAGGTATCTAGGGACAAACATGATGCCTCAAACTACCACACTTGACCTCTCAAGGTATTTGATAGCTTCTAGGGCTTAAGGGTCATGAATGACACCTCAAATGACCATAGATGACTTTTGATCAGTCCTCGCCGCTCATTTTGGGAGATATATTATCCATAGATAGGGGAATCTCAGGGATTATTTTAGGGGCTAAATTTCGCTCATGGGCTAATTTTGCAAGGTTTTCACAAAAAAATATTCGCTATTCTAAAAATAATTTTCCCAAATTCTAAATGATAAAATTATTTTACCTTAAAATCGCCAAAATTTTATACAAACTATAAAAAATCCTTAGAAATTTGAATATTTTTACAAAAATATTGCCAAACATTTTATAGCATCTGAAGGATTAGTAATATTCGTCAAGGTTTCTACATTTAAAAATAAATTTCCATCCTTAAAATCATCCCTGTAGGGGATTACGTACTTCCTTGGGGATCTCTATATTTGAAGTGGGGATATGTGCATCGTTAGGATATTTGGAGCATTGGATATGGGTCTTGGGCCCTTGGAAACAATTAAGAGAGGAAACCCAGTCTTTAGGTCTTAAAGGAATCTTCTAGGCATATAGGACCATCAATGACATGTTGACCCACCAAAAATGACCTTTCAAGGGTATCATTGGTCTCCAGATGGGGATAGTCAACATTATGAGTTTTTGACCATTGAGTATGAGTCTCTAGAACTTGGATATGGTCAGGGGGAAAAACCCAAATGTTAGGACCTAAACGAATATTACAGGCTTATGGTGCCAACAATGACACTTTGAACCACCACACATGACTTATCAAGGGCATCATTCACCTCTAACTAAGTATGTAGGTTCCACTTGCATTCTTTAGCACTAAGTATGAGTCTCACGGCCTTAGACATTGCCAAGGGAGGAAACATGAACATTAGGCCATAAAGGAAGATTCTAGCCATTTAAGGCCAAGAATCATTCCTGGAACAACCACACATGGCCTCTCACGGGTATCATTGGCCTATGATTATAGATGTTGGTTCCACTAGGTTGTTGTGAACTACGATGTGTGTCCCAGGGCCCTGGAAATGGTCTATGGAATAAGGTCATGCCTTAGGTACTAAATCAATCTTTGAGGCATCTAGATCCATGAGAAATGCCTTGAAGCATCGCACATTACCTTTGGAGGGTATCCTTGGCCTTTGAAAAATATGTTAGTGCCCTCACAAGGTTTTGATCATTAGATATGGGTCTCAAGGGCTTGATATGGTTGAGGGGGGGTGTGACATCCCCAAAAATAAATTATTTTTGAATTTGCAATTTGTTAGGAAAATTATTCCGTTTTTGGCAAATTCGAATTTGGAAAATTTTTGCCATTTATGGAAATTCTGAATTTCGAATTTGGTTAAATGTAATTAATGGTTATGACTGTTGGGAAGAGATCTGATTTGAACCAACTAACTATTTGACTATGACACTTGTATGAAAACAAAATATTTTATAATTATTGCAGGAGGACAAATGGAACAACCATGTTAAATTCAACTGACCATGACTCCATGAGTGGGGAACATGTTGGAACTACCTCAGGGTTGGTTGTTACAAGTGGAAAATCAGAGATTTGGCCACTGGCAGCCCCTGAAAATTAGGGATTTAGAAAGCTGCGAAAATTCCCAAGGGAGGGAAAAGACCTAGGCAAAAATATTGTTTTGATATATAGCATATGTGAGGAGGCAGGACACTGCCTAGTATGCTGGGGAAAAGAGTTACTAAGTACTTGTTAATCCCTAATATTGGCTCATTACCCCTTAATTGGGGTATATTATATTAGTAATGTTATTTTATTTATGTCGGCTTTAGGCCATTAGTTGTAATTATACCTCCTAGTCTCCTATATATACCAAGGAGACATTTTCATTT
>ML780467.1:288706-328254 GCA_009831015.1 Picea engelmannii
CTTTCATACTGCAACAAAAATGACACCATTTATGGCACTTTATGGATACCACCCTCCTTCCATCACTTCTTCTCTAAAAGAAAAATCTAAGGTTCAAGCAGTGGAAGATAACATCGAGAATCAACAACAAGTTCTCCAAATCTAAAAGGACAGCCTGACCATGGCACATAATCGCATGAAACAACAAGCAGATCAACATCGTAGTGAAAGAAATTTTGAAGTAGGTGATTGGGTGTTTTTAAGACTACAACCATACAAACAGATGTCCCTCAAGCAAGCCAAGAAGGATAATAAATTATCACCAAAGTACTATGGCCCTTATAAGGTGTTGCAAAAGATTGGTACTATGGCATACAAATTAGAGCTTCCTGCATCTTCACGAGTACACCCAGTTTTCCATGTTTCATGCTTAAAGAAGGTTATAGACGACAAGATCTTGGTTCAAACTATATTTCCAGAACTTGACGAGGAAGGAAAAATCATATTTGAACCTGAAGCCATCACTAACACAAGAATTCACCCGCTGAGGAATAGATCCATTTCAGAGTATCTCATTAAATGGAGGAAACTACGGGTTGAAGATTCCACTTGGGAAGATGAATCTTTTATATAGAAGCATCTAGAGTTACTCAAGCGTTGCGGACAACACTTGTCTCAAGGGGAGGGGCATGTTAAGCCCTAATATTGGATCATTACCCCTTAATTGGGAAATATTATATTAGTAATGTTATTTTATTTATGTTGGCTTTAGGCCATTAGTTGTAATTATACCTCCTAGTCTGCTATATATACCAAGGAGACATTTTCATTTTGAATCATCTTGTACTTGAACATTTAAGTGGGGTAAAAGGAGGTTTCCCCCTTGAAGAGGCTTATTATCTGAAATTGTATCTTTTTCAAGGCGTAGAGTACTTTTTCTGAGGTTTTTCTATGCTATATTGGTATTTGGTTCTTAACAGTACTTGTTGTTATGAGCACTAATTGTTGAGTCTGAGGCAAGAAAAAATATTCTGACAGAGGAAGACATTGCTGAAGAGGAAATTCCAAGTTTTCCCTCATGGATTCATGGTCAGGCTAGGGGGTGAAAAGGACAAGTGATTTGGCTTCCCTGTTCTATGTTTGGGAGGAACGTGGTTGTTCCCTTTGTCTCCCCGCGAACTGGTTCAAATATGTTAATATTTTCCTTCTCTGTTTGAATGATTATATATATGTGATGTAATGCATCTGTTTATGCTAATGTGAAATATTTTTAGGAATGAAATTTGGTCGTTTTTGTGAAGTTTATAACAGATGACCAAATTCTTGAAATGTTCCTCCTGTAATTAAATTTCTAGGCAGAATTATCTATGTATAAATGAACTTGAAAACATATCTATCTACAGGTGTATGTTTATTCCTGTTATTAAATTTCTAGGCAGAACCATCTATGTATAATTGGATTTGAACAAGTCTATATATATATATATATATATATATATATATATATATATATATATATATAATTGCAGTTGGTACTTTGCGTAGGCTTTAATGATTAAACAAAAATTAAATGACTGCAACTGAAAAATCACTTAAGCGATTATACCACAAATATTGTTGCTACAGTTTTAATACATGGTTATATAAACAATGAAGAAATCAATCTGTCTAGACTTACTTCATTTAGAATGGAATTCCGTCTGGATCTAGTTCGGATCGTATAAATATCCGTTTGTATATAAGTATAGAACAAAGGTTATCTATACATCATATCCTATTATAAAGAATTATACAGAGCCATAGTCCTCACAAATTATCGAAGTAGACTGAGACAAGCTTTGAATATCAATATAAGCGTTATATACATATAGTATTGAATATTCATATAGTGTAACACATCCATACATAGTATATCAATATATATGTTCATATCTATACAAAAGTTCTGATATTCGAGTTTTCTCCTTTCGTTGATTCTGTTTTTCCATATATAAAATCCCCTAAAAAGAAAAACATAAGTTCCTTTCCTTACATTGCACGATTGTAATTTGGACTGCACATATAATAGACAATAAAATACCGATCGGAAAACAGTGCGAAAGAGTAAAGGGTACATGATTAAACGAGAAATTGATGCAATTCGTTTCGATAAGATCCAAGAAGAAAAAAAATAAAATCAATACGGAATAACTATCCTTACAAATATGTTGATATCCATTTATAGAATCATTCACTTAGAGATCAAATTGCTCGACAGAGGTGACTGTCCATATTTCCCCAAAATCAAATACTCAACTTATAAAATTTAGCCATATGTGAATTCAGTCAGTTACACATTAATAAGGTCATAATCCCTTATGCTCATTGAATTCTTAAAAGTACAGAGTTAAAGGGGTGATCTATCCTTTGAATGGACTCTGCCCTTCATGACGTTCACCCTTCCAGCTTAAAAATTATATTAGTTCTTAGAAAAAAAACCAGGGTACTCTTTTAAGAGTAACGAATTAAAACCCAAATACCTTTTGTGCTTTTGACTAGGAGTCTGCGCCCGAATCTATGCACGGTTGAAGTCCCTGTAAAGAATTTTTCAAGTTACATTAGTAATTTATAATAAAAGCATAATGGATGGAATCTTTAACATAAAAATGAATGACATGAAGATTTTAATTAAGGGTGGTACTCAACTCACAGCGGGAGAACTGGAGTCTCTTCCTCTGTCGCATCTGGTCATATAGATGTCCCAGGTCAAGGGGAGGATGGTTCAGGGATTCCTGATGGGTACCCTCGCAACCACAGAGCCCCATCATTAGATCTCGGTTCCCAATCCTTTAAAGAACAAGAATGATAGTTTCAATATTAAAGAAAAGTAATGCTTCAACCAAGAAATTGCTATAAGAACACTTTGACTTCATAGACCTTCATACGAAACAAGCACGAATGTCTCCATGGGTACTGTAACTTTTCATAACTTTGACCAAAAGAAAAGGAATACACAATGAAAATTATAGAGTCTGGTAGGGACATACGAAATCGTCCTAAGGGTTATAAAGTTTCGATTAGTACTCTAGACAGGAAGTCAACACGTGACACTACAAGAGATATGAAATTACAAGCTATACCCGAATGGAAATAAAACGAAGGCAACTTAAGAAGTAAGAAGCTACGAACAGGGAATATACAAGAAGCATTCTAAAGATTTTACAGTCTGGGTTATCCTACTTTAAATCATAGAATCGGTACCTATACCCGGTTATCCGAGGGGAACTCCAAACCCTGGACAATAATAATAATACTCTCTCTCTCATAACTACGCGTTTTAAAACCCAAAGAAAAGGAGCAATCCAGTATACCGAAGTTGTGAATTTCCCCATGACTAAAGGAGACATTCCACAAAGCAAAATCTTTGAAGGAAAGACATTGTTTACAAAGAATCCGTAAGAAATAAAAAATACTTGAATGACCAAAATCCCTCTCGACTTTTGTTACTCGTCACAAACAACAATGAGAGTATCATAACTTACCAGGAAGATGGGTAGCTCTTGCATATCTCACTAGGGGGAAACCTCCAGAGCACCGACTACTATCGTAGAGGAGAAATGCGTAAGGAAGCAACAAAACCCTAAACACTAGGTGGAAGTACCACAATGGACCAACAACCATAACTACACGGACTAATAGTAGGAGTATGAAGGCGCTACCCGACCATGTGACATAGCAGAGGTGGCATAAGTGTATTAGATACGGGGTGAGTGGTGGCCTTGAAATGCGAACTCACAGGGCCTCCATTAATAGACTGGACAGAGGGTTATTAAGTCTGACTGGCAGAAACCCTCAAACTTCTTGTCGAGTTAATGCACTTAAGGGCTACTTCCTGTAAGGCATTGTACACTAGACTGTCACGACTCGCTCATTGTTCAACTAAGACGATTTTAGTTCATTAGCCCTTCAGTTGGACTACGAGGAGGGTCAATTAGGTTAGAGTGAGTCGAAAGTTAAGTACCATTAAATGCTTACAAGTTGTGACCCTTAACCCTTAACCCTTGAGTTTCTCCTTTTGTAAAAGTAAATTGTTTTGTATTTCATGTAAGGGACCAAAAAATTGGGTATCATACATAGGGGTGAGGGTTAAATTGTTTATAGGACTAAAAGTCCTCTATATGCAATAAATGTATAGATATAATTGTATTGTATCAATTAGTAAGATGGAAGGTGATGCCAAAGTCAGTTATTAAATAGGAGAAGGATGTTCATAGTAGTTCAATTGTCGTTAATAACTTCACTGTTCGAAGACTAGGAAAATTAATGTTTCCCAAACATATTAATAAAATTTATTTATTTTTTATTTGGGTAAATTGGGGTTCATTACATATGGTATCAGAGCGAAGGTTACAACACTTGGACCTTGAATAGGGCCATCTGATTTACTTAGCATATAATTTTGTTTATGTAAAACTAACAAATCTTTATTGTTGCAAACATAAAACCCTTTTTTGTTTTGTGTTAAATCATGGCAGCACAAGATGACGCATAAATCAGACTTGATGGGAATCCTAAACAAAGACTTCCTGAAAATCAGAGACAAAATAGTGACGGAAGCTCACCTACTGAAGTTCTGGAAATGATGAGGAATCTCATTGTTGAACTGTAGGTGTTCAAAGCCGACAATGAGAAAATGAAGAAAGCACAGCAGGAGCATCAGGAAATAAATGAAGTCCTACTGCCCATTATAGTGACAAAGAAAATCCCAAAGGACGATAACAATGAAGAAGAGGTCAGCAAAAGGGCCTCCAAGAATTCTGGGCCTGAAGCAGAAAAAGGGGACACTTCCTCTGAAGGTACAGCTTCAACTGAGGACAAATCAAAAGCAGACAGAAAAATAAAACAAGTACACCACCTTGAAGGAGCATTTAAGAAAATTAAACCAGCTACCTTTGATGGAGAATCTAGAACAGGAGAGGAAGCTGAAGCATGGTTATTATACATCAAAAAATATTTCCAGATATACAACTATTCCATCAATATGAAGGTCAGAATGGCCATTTACAATCAGAAAGGAAAAGCCAGCATTTGGTGGCAAGATCTAAAATTGGCTAAGGGCTTAAATGAGAAATAGATGGAATGGTCTGACTTTAAGAAATATTTCAAGAAACAGTACCTATCTGAAAGCTACTATGAAAGGAAAACGAAAGAGTTTTATGAGTTATGACTTGGTCAAATGACGATGGAGGATATTATAAACAAATTCCTGGAATTACTAAGGTTCGTACCTTATATCCGAGAGGGCAAGGTAAAAATCCAACGGTTCCTAAGCTGTTTACCACAGTCCTACAGGGAAAGAATTGAGTTTGACAACCCCAAGTCCTTGAGTGAAGTATTCAGGAAAGCATGAATGTTTTACGACCAGTAGAAACAACGGGCAGAGTTTCCCAAGGATTGGAAGGATAATAAACAAGACCGAATGAACCAACGGAAGAAGGGATACCAACCAGCTCCCTATTGAAATGCAGCAAAAAGATTTCCTAGAAAATATTTTCACTCCAATTATCCAAGTATGCAAGGCAACGGTAAACCAGTAAATCTGGGAACAAAGAAGTTTGGGGATAGTCCCCATGAACCATTGAAGTGCTGGGAATGTGGAGAACCTCATCTAAGGAGGAACTGTCCACATGTAAATACAACAAACATAATTGTTGTTCATAATTTGTAGGAAGCCTCGACGGTGGGTGATGTGGGCAGAAGCCTGCATCGGATAAATGCAGTCGTGGATGGTCAGCAAGCTGATCACTAGTCCTCGATGGTGGAAAGAGAAGGTAAAATCAATAACACTCGAATTTATGTTTTAATTGATCATGGAGCTACGTTAAGTTATATCACTCTTGGTGTGGTAGAGTCAAATAAACTTAAGAAATTGAAACACGCAAAACCATGGCCGGTACAACTAGCAACCATAACTAAAAGGAAAGTGGTTGACTTCATTTCTGATTTCAAGTTCATTTTAGATGGTCAAAACATAAGAACAAATCTAAACATCCTACCACTAGGATCTTATGATGTGATTATCGGAATGGATTGGTTGGAAAAACATAAAGCAGTTCTAGATTGTTATACAAAGACACTTAAGTATAAAGACGATTATGACATTACTAGAACAACCCAAGGTATACCAAAACCAATATCAATTAGACAAGTCACAACAATGCAATTTAAGAAATGCATGAGAAAGGTTTGTCAAGTTTACGCTATCCAAATAACTAATCTGTTAGAAAAAGAAGATAAGCCCAACTTGGAAGACTTTGTTGTTCTACGGGAATTCAAAGACGTGTTTGTTGATGAAATACCTTAATTACCCCCTAGAAGGGAAATAGACTTATCCATAGACCTACTACCTGGTTCATCCCTATCTCTAAAGCACCTTATCGAATGAGTTTGTTGGAATTGACAGAACTAAAAATTCAACTGCAGGAATTATTGGACAAAGAATATATTAGAGCGAGTGTTTCACCATGGGGAGCACCAGTCCTCTTTGTGAAAAATAAAGATGGTACTCTAAGACTATGTATCGACTATAAAAAATTGAACAAAATGACTATTAAGAACAAGTACCCCTTACCTAGGATAAATGATCTGTTCGATCAAGTAGTTGGAGCCAAGATCTTTTCGAAGTTGGATTTACGATCTGGTTATCACCAAGTTAGGATAAAAGATGAGGACATAAGAAAAACAACTTTTCGAACAATATATGGACACTACGAATTCGTAGTTATACCTTTCAGACTCACTAACGCACCAACCACGTTTATGTGTCTAATGAACAATATTTTTTAGTCAATACTTGGACAAGTTCGTACTGGTATTTATGGATGATATTCTGGTTTATTCTAAAACAGAATAAGAACACGAAGAACACTTAAGAATAGTTCTGCAAACTTTGAGGAAGCACAAATTGTATGCTAAATTCGATAAATTTGATTTTTATCAAAAGAAAATACAATACCTAGGACATGTAATTTCTGCAGAAGGCATTGCAGTCGACCCTAAGAAAATAAGAGCCATCATGGAATGGTCGGTATATAAGGATGTAGCAGATATCCAATCATTCTTGGGAATCATCGAATATTATCGCAGATTTATAGAGGGGTTTTCCAAAATAGCCTACCCCATCACATCATTACAAAAGAAAGGGACCAAGTTTAACTGGGCACAAACGTGTCAAGATAGTTTTAACAAGTTGAAGGAATTATTGACAACCACACGCATCTTGAAGGTAGCAGACCCAGATAAAGACTTTGTCGTCTGTGTTGATGCGAGTAAAGAAGGACTAGGTGGTGTCCTAGCTTAAGAAGGACATGTTATTTGTTATGAGTCCTGGAAATTAAAGGAGCATGAGAGAAACTACATCACTCATGACTTGGAATTAGCAGCGGTAATACACGCCTTAAAAATGTGGGGACACTACATAATGGGTAGGAAATTTCTATTACTGACAAATAATAGCGATGTGAAGTATTTGTTTAGTCAGACAGATCTTAATGCAAGGAAAGCAAGGTGGCTAGCCTTCTTGAGAAAATTCGACTTTGAGGTAAGACATATCAAGGTTAAGGAAAACAAGGTAACAAATGCTTTAAGTAGAAGAGTCCACGGGTTATTTGAGATAAATGTCAGCGGGGCAGAAAGTGATCTGGAAGAGAGAATAAGGACGAAAGGTATTAACGATGAAAATTACACTAAGTTAGTGGCAGAATTACAAAACACTAAAGAAAACTCAGACAAACTAGATCTGAGCATCGATAAAAATGACCTATTACGATTCAAGAACAGACTTTACATACCGGATTCGACAGAGTTAAAGATAACAATTTTGGAGGAAGTGCATAAGAAACCGTATTCTGGTCATCCAAGATACCAGAAAACGATAGCAACACTTAGGAAATTATTATATTGGCCTAATATGAAGGGTGAAACATCAGACTACTTGGCTAGGTGCCAAGATTTTCAGCAGGTAAAGGCCGAACACCAGCATCCAGCTAGTTTATTACAACCATTACCAATACCAAAATGGAAATGGGAGACCATATCGCTGGACTTTATTATAGGTTTGCCTAAAACTCAGAAACATAATGATTCTATTATGGTTGTAATCGATAAACTCAGTAAGTCTGCACACTTTATTCTTGCAAAGTCTATTTTTAAAGAAATAAACATCGCTGAAATATTTATGAAAGAATTTTTTAGACTGCATGGTATTCCTAAAACGGTGATTTTGGATAGAGATGTAAAATTCACATCTGCCTTTTGGAAAAAAATGTTTGCATGGATAAATACTAATTTGAATTTCAACACGAGTTATCATCCACAAACAGATGGACATACTAAATGAACAAATCAAATCGTAGAAGATATGCTCCGCATGTACGTAAGAACAAAACCAAGCAAGTGGGAATACTACCTACACCTGGTAGAATTTGCATATAACAATGGGTACCAAAGTTCAGCTAAGTTGAGCCCCTTCGAGGTACTGTACGAAAAAAAGTGTACGACTCCAATTAGCTGGGACAACCCGGTTGACAGACTTATGGTTGGACCAGAGATGCTCCAAGAAATGGAAAGTACGGTAAGAAAGGTAAAACAAAACTTGAAAGAGGCACAGGACAGACAGAAACGTTATGTGGACCAGAAAAGAAGACACTTGGAGTTTCAAGTAGGATATCATGTTTACTTAAAAGTCAAAGCCCAAAAAAGTTCACTAAAACTAGGGAACTGCGCCAAGTTGGCACCCAGATTTTGTGGCCTTTTGAGATACTAGCTCGAATTGGACTCATGGCATACCAACTCGCACTTCCAGCTAATCTAAAAATTCATAACATATTTCATGTTTCTTTGTTAAAAATTATGTTCATGACCCTACTCATCACATGATCGATTGGAAATTGGTGCAGGTGGAACCAGAAGGCGAGTTCCAGGCGGAACCCCTACGCATTCTGGACTGGAGAGAAATAACACTTCGGAACAGAGTCATTGCTCAAGTAAAGGTGCAATGGAAGCACTTTAGTCCTGAGGAGGCCACTTGGGAGTTGGAAGCAGATTTGAGGAAATCTCATCCAATCCTGTTCCAAGAAAGGAACAAGCACTGAGGACAGTGTTTTATTGAAGGGGGAAAGGATGTGACATCCCCAAAAATAAATTATTTTTGAATTTGGAAGTTGTTAGGAAAATTATTTCATTTTTGGCAAATTCGAATTTGGAAATTTTTTGCCATTTATGGAAATTTTGAATTTCGAATTTGGTTAAATGTAATTAATGGTTATGACTGTTGGGCAGAGATCTGATTTGACCCAACTAACCATTTGACTATGACACTTGTATGAAAACAAAATATTTTATAATTATTGCAGGAGGACAAAAGGAACAACCATGTTAAATTCAGCTGACCATGACTCCATGAGTGGGGAACATGTTGGAACTACCTCAGGGATGATTGTTACAAGTAGCAAATCAGGGATTTGGCCACTGGAAGCCCCTAAAAATCATGGATTTAGAAAGTTGTGAAAATTCCCAAGGGAGGGAAAAGACCTAGGCAAAAATATTGTTTTGATATATAGCATATGTGAGGAGGCAGGACACTGCCTAGTATGCTGGGGAAAAAAATTATTGAGTACTTGTTGTTATGAGCACTAATTGCTGAGTGTGAGGCAAGAAAAATATTCTGATAGAGGAAGACATTGTTGAAGAGGAAATTCCAAGTTTTCCCTCATGGATTCATGGTCAGGCTAGCGGGTGAACAAGACAAGTGATTTGGTTGCCCTGTTGTATGGTTGGGAGGAACGTGGTTGTTCCCTTTGTCTCCCAACGAACTGGTTCAGATATGTTAATATTTTCCTTCTTTGTTTGAATGATTATATATATCTGATGCAATGCATCTGTTTATGCTAATGTGAAATATTTTCAGGAATGAAATCTGGTCGTTTGTGTGAAGTTTATAACAGATGACCAAATTCTGGAAATGTTCCTCCTGTAATTAAATTTCTAGGCAGAATTATCTATGTATAAATGAACTTGAAAATAGATCTAACTACAGGTGTATGTTTATTCCTGTTATTAAATTTCTAGGTGGAACCATCTATGTATAATTGGATTTGAACAAGTCTGTATATATATATATATACAGAGAGAGAGAGAGAGAGAGAGAGAGAGAGAGAGAGAGAGAGAGAGAGAGATCTAATTGCAGTTGGTACTTTGCATAGGCTTTATTGATTAAACGAAAATTAAATGTCTGGAACTGAAAACTTACTTATATAGAAATCTATTGTCATAGTATATAAGAAAACAAATTATTCCAACCAGAAATCAACTACGATAATAAGGGAGTTACGAAATAGAAGGAACTATATGGAAACAATTGAATATACCTATGCATTTTTCTTCTGACAGAGCACTACCATAGATTTTATAGAAAGGCGTTTTACCATTATAAAATGCTACGCACATTTTTTTTTAAGAAGTGTAGACGAAAAAACCTAACAGTTATATAGCACCCCATTGTACCATCGAAGAATTTTCGGATAATCTCATTGCACTTACTACATAAAGTCAATTCTAGAAGTAAGCGGTTATACCACAAATATTGTTGCTACAGTTTTAATACATGGTTATATAAACAACGAAGAAATCAGTCTGTATAGACTTACTTCGTTTAGAACGGAATTCCGTCCGGATCTAGTTCGGATCATATAAATTTCCATTTGTATATAAGTACAGAACACAGGTTATCTATACATCATATCCTATTATAAATAATTATACAAAGCCATAGTCCTCACAAATTATCGAAGTAGGCTGAGACAAAATTTGAATATCAATATAAGCATTATATACATACAGTATTGAATATTCATATAGTGTAACACATCCATACATAGTATATCAATATATATGTTCATATCTATACAAAAGTTCTGATATTTGAGTTTTTTCCTTTTGTTGAGTCTGTTTTTCCATATATAATATCCCCTAAAAAAAAAACATAAGTTCCTTTCCTTACATTGCACGATTGTAATTCAGACTGCACATATAATAGACAATAAAATACCAATCGGAAAACAGTGTGAAAGAGTAAAGGGTACAGGATTAAACGAGAAAATGATGAAATTCGTTTCCATAAGATCCAAGAACAAGACAAAAAAAAAATCAATACAGAATAAATATCCTTAGAAATATGTTGATATCCATTTCTAGAATCGTTCACTAAGAGATCAAATTGCTCGACAGAGGTGACTGTCTGCATTGCCCCAAAATCAAATACTCAACTCATAAAATTTAGCCATATGCAAATTCAGTCAGTTACATATTAATAAGGTCATAATCCCTTATGACCGTTGAATTCTTAAAAGTACAGAGTTAAAGGGGTGAGCTATCCTTTGAATGGACTTTGCCCTTCACGACGTTCACCCTTCCGGCTTAAAAATTGTATCAGTTCTTAGAAAAAAAAACAGGGTACTCTTTTAAGAGTAACGAATTAAAACTTGAATACCTTTTGTGCTTTTGACCAGGAGTCTGTGGCCGAATCTATGCACGGTTGAAGTCCCTGTAAATAATTTTTCAAGTTACATTAGTATTGTATAATAAAACAAGAATGGACAGAATCTTTAACAGAATAATGAATGACAGGAAGAGTTTAATTAAGGGTGGTACTCAACTCACGGCGGGAGAACTGGAGTCTCTTCCTCCATCGCATCTAGTCATATAGATGTCCCAGGTCGAGGGGAGGATGGTCCAGGAATTCCTAATGGGTACCCTCGCAACCACAGAGCCCCACCATTAGATCCCGGTTCCCAATCCTTTAAAGAACAATAATGATAATTTCAATATTAAAGAAAATTAATGCTTCAACCAATAAATTGCTATAAGAACGCTTTGACTTCATAGACCTTCATACAAAACAAGCACGTATGTCTCCATGGGTATTGTAACTTTCTATAACTTTGACCAAAAGAAAACGTATACACAATGAAAACTCTAGAGTCTAGTAGGGACATACGAAAGCGTCTTAAGGGTTATAAAGTTCTGATTAGTACTCCAGACAGAAAGTAACGTGCGACACTACAAGAGATATGAAATTCTAAGCTATACCCAAACGGAAATAAAATGAAGGCAACTTAAGAAGTAAGAAGCTACGAATAGGGAATGCACAAGAAGCATTCTAAAGATTTACAGTCTGGATTATCCTGCTTTAAATCATAGAATTGGTACCTATACTTGGACATTTACGCTTAGGGTAATAGAGGAATCCGAGGGGAAGTCCAAACCCTATATGATAATAATAATCCTCTCTCTCTCATAACTACACGTTTAAAACCCAAAGCAAAGGAGCAGTCCAGTATACTAAAGTTGCGAATTTCCCCATGACTAAAGGAGACATTCCACAGAGCCAAATCTTTGAAGGAAAGACATTGTTTACAAAGAATCCATAAGAAATAACAAATACTTGAATGACCAAAATCCCTCTCGACTTTTGTTACTCGTCACAAACAATGACGAGAGTATCGTAACTTACCAGGAAGATGGATAGCTCCTGCATATCTCACCAGGGGGAAACCTCCAAAGCGTCGACTACTATTGCAGAGGAGAAATGCATAAGGAAGAAACAAAACCCTAAACACTAGGTGGGAGAACCACAATGGACCAACAACCATTACTACACAGACTGATAGTAGGAGTACGAAGGCACTATTCGACCATGTGACATAGCAGAGGTGGCATAAGTGTATTGGATACGTGGTGAGTGGTGGCCTCAGAATGCGAACTCACAGGGCCTCCATTAATAGACTGGACAGAGGGTTATTAAGTCCGACTGCTAGAAACCCTCAGACTTCTTGTCGAGATAATTCACTTGAGGGATACTTCCTGTAAGGAACTGCACACTAGACTGTCACGACTCGCTCATTGTTCAGTTAAGACGATTTTAGTTCGTTATCCCTTCAGTTGGACTACGAGGAGGGTCAGTTAGGTTAGAGTGAGTTGAAAGTTAAGTACCATTAAATTCTTACAAGCTGGGACCCTTAACCCTTGAGTTTCTCCTTTTGTAAAAGTAAAATGTTTCGTATTTCGGGTAAGCGACCACAAACTTGGGTATCATACATAGGGGTGAGGGTTAAATTTTGTATAGGACTAAATGTCCTCTATATGCCATAAATGTATAGATATAATTGTATTGTATCAATTAGTAAGATGGAAGGTGATGCCAAAGTCAGTTATTAAATAGGAGAAGGATGTTCATAGTAGTTCAATTGTCATTAATAACTTCACTGTTCGAAGACTAGGAGAAGTAATGTTTCCCAAACATATTAATAATATATACATACATACATACATATATATATATATATATATATATATATATATATATATATATATATATATATATATATATATATATATATATATATATATATATTTGGGTAAATTGGGGTTCATTACAGGGGTAACCTAAGCCTTAGCTGAAGTACAAATATTCTAGGAACCTAGGGACAAATACAACACCTCAAACCACCACTCTCGACCCTTCGAGGTCTTAGGTAGATTATAAGGCTCAAGGGTCATGAGTGACACCTCAAAATACCATAAATGGCCTATTTAGTGGATCTATGGCCTTCAAGTGGGGACATGGGCATCGTTAGTAGATTTCGAGAACTAGTTATGGGTATTGTGTCCTTGGACATTATTGAGAGAGGAAACCCAAGCCTTAGGTCCTAAAGGAATATTCTAGGCATCTATGTCCATCAATGATATGTTGACCCCAACAAAGGACCTTTCAAGGGTATCCTTGGTCTTTGGATGGTTATAATCAACATTATGAATTTTTGAACATTGAGTATGAGTCTTTGGAACTTGGATATGATTAGGGGAAAAAACCCAAAAGTTAGGCCCTAAAGGAATATTATAGGCTTCAAGGGCCAAGAATAACACTTTGAACAACCATAGATGACCTATCAAGGACATGTTTTGCATCTAACTAGGTATATAGGTGCCACTAACAATTTTTAGCACTGGCTATGGGTCTTGAGGCCCTAGACATGGCCATGGAAGGAAACATGAATGTTAAACCCTAAATGAAACCTATAACCATCTAGGGATAAGACAGATGCCTCGAACAACCACACATGGCCTCTTGAGGGTATCATTGGCCTATGATTGGGGATGTTGATGCCACTAGCTTGTTTTGAGCAGAATGTATGTGTCATAGGGCCCTGAAAATGAACTAGGGAAGAAGGCCATGCCTTAGGTATTAAAGGAAGCTTTTAGGGAACCAGAGCCATGAGTAATGCCTCAAAGCACCACAAATTACCTCTCGAGGGTATCATCAGCCTCTAAAAGAGTTGTTAGTGCCCTCAAAATATTTTGATCATTAGGTATGCATCTAGCGGCCTTGATATGGGTCTCAAGACCTTGGTTAGGTATGTACCACTAGACTTTTTGACCCATTGTGCTAAGAGAGCGCACATTCTAGAACGTGTGTGCATTATAGAATTCACATGTTTTAGAGTACGTCCATGCATCTATGAGATAAAAAACAAAAAAATCACAAAGCCCCACCTCAATGTATCCAAACATTTCTCTTGTCTACAAGTTTCTCGACATCTCTTGTGAAAAACTATTGTTGTATACAATTTTTATGTTTTTGTGTGATTGGAAAGAAAATATTTATCTTTTTCTTGTTGGTAATCCCTGTGAAAATGGGGAACAAATGTAATCAATCAAGAAAGACTTTGAAGAAAGAGAAATTCATTGAAAATGTCATTGAACGAAGAGAAAATGCAAGGTTAGGTATGAAAAAATGCAAGTTGACAACATAGGCTAATCCAAATTCTATCACAATAGATGCCTCTATTGTTTCTCCTCCATCACCACAAACAAAATGTAGGATTTTAATAGAGGCCAATCTGATAATGATTGTTTTATCAAGACAAGTTGTTGTGGCTGGTATTATTTTGTATTTATTTTCCCTCTACGGTTTTGAAAGAGATATTTTATTTCGAACATTATTTATTTGTCTTTTTGAACAAGAATCCTATGAGGTTTTGAACGTTCATAATACTTCCCTGCGGTTTTGAAAGAGATATTTTATTTCGAACATTATATCTGTGCAAAATAATCTTTGTTGTTTTGATAATTTTTAGTTCTGGCTTCTTCCACTCTCTGAGCACCTAGGCACATGTTCATAAATAAATCATGGCTTCTTCAACTAGTAATTTATGGCTTCTTCAACCCATTGAGCACCTGGGCGCGTGTTCATAAATAAAGCGAGTCACTTGTTACTTTGATTCAAGTTTAAATTAAAATATATTTATAATTTAGTAACGTGTGAAAATTAAAGAGATTTAAATACAAATAACTTAAAAAAAAAATTGAAAGTTTAATAAGTAAAATCTGATTTTAGAGATAATTAATATTATCATTATTATCAATTATAAAAAATATTTTCCATTTTTAAAGTCAATCCAAAACAACAATTGTTACTTATTTTCTCTTCTTTTCAATATGAGCACTCCACCACCTATTCCAAAAACTCATCTTGTAAGGGGGAGGCCCCCCAAAGTCACCCTAGAGAGCCTTTACGAATATATGGAATCATTCTAAAAAAATAGAGAAGAAAGAAATGTCAAAATCCAAATAGAGTTAGAATCATTAGAAAAACGGAGTGAAGAAAGAGATGTAAAACTCCAAATAGAGCTAGAAGCATGACTATTCGAAGATACGACTCAAACTTAGATAACAGATAGATTGTTACGGTTCAAGAGTCAATTGCAGACAATGGAGGATAAGATACAAGAAATGGAAAAAAACAATCAACCCAAGAAGGAGAGGTTGAATAAAATCTCAACTTGAGAGATAGGATTAAAGAGGTAGAAGAAAAACTAACCAACAATTTGACCCTCAGTAATCTAGAAAAAAAATTGGATATCAAACCCATCAAATAGGAAATGAATAATCTAATCGAACAAGACCATGAGCTTAATAAAAGAACCTTGAACCTCATAATTTTTTGTATAAAAGAACAACAAGAGGAGGATACACTAGCAATAGTAAAAGAAAAATTAAAAAATGAATCACAAATTGAAAAAACTTACCTCATAGAAGCAAAGAGGCTAGGAAAAATGATTGATCATAAAGATAGGTTGATCCGTGTCAAAGTAAGTTGTAATGAACATAAATATAGCATATTCAGTAAATGTTTGAGCTTAAAAGAGTAAAAAATATTTATAAATGAAGACCGCATTCCCGAAGACCAAGTTGAATTAAGGAAGGACGTTCAAAAGGTAAAAGAAGCTAGGAAAGAAGGAAAATGGGCAATAATTAGAAATAAAAAAAACTATTGTTAGGGATAGAGAAAACTAGGATAATAATAAATAGGAATTTGGGACACTCGGGATCTTTTTTTGGAATTTTCATGGCGCAAAAGTCCTATGATAAGTTGGATTCCGAGTGATATTGATATTATTTGTTTAGTTGGAACTTGGGAGCATGAATAATCTAAGGTCCCTAACATAGAAGGATTTTTTTTGTGGTTGACATGGAACAAAAAGTCCTACCGTAGAGGGATAGGAGGCATAATTTATTATATTAGAAGAGCATTTCTACTCACATTCAACTTCATAAGATCGACCCTCTCAATCAATACATTTGGATAGAAATTTTAGACATCAATGGTAAGAAAATGTATATAGAAATTTGTTATTTTGCACCTATTAATTCTACTTTTTATAAGAAAAAAAATCTAGATAACAATTGTCCCTATAATAATTTAGAAAAATATATTTATAGTTTGAAAAATGAAGGTAATATACTCCTGCTAGGAGACTTTAATGCTAGGACTAAAACTAACCAAGCTACTCTTTTAAGCAATGATTCTAACCATAATCCTTTATGGATAGATGAGGACCTTGTTCTAGATAATTTCTACAAAAGAAGCTTTGAATCTTACCTAACTGAGAATTTGTTTGGTACCGAGTTAGTCAACCTTTGCAGGTCTCAAGACCTAATAATTTGCAATGGAGTAATGAAGTGGCCAAACTCCAACCATATGACTTATTTTCATGGACTAGGTAGTAGTGTTGTAGATTATGTGATATATGATATCCCTATTTCCAACCAAATAGTAAGTTTTGACCTTTTAAATGACCATGAACCCGAATTTGATCATAGTCCTTTAACCCTAACTATAAACTTTTCCATGCACAGGAGCCAATTGAAGAGAATTATAATAATCAAAATCAATTTCTCTTTGAAAAAAGTAAAGTTGACCTTTATTAAAGGATTTAAATAGTGAATTACATCTCTTAACTTATAAGGAAAACATTGAAGACATCTATCATAATTTTACAACTACCCTTTCCACTTCTATTAACAAGTTCTCTTTCGAAGTGTCCTGTAAAAACAATAATAGAACAACCAACCCGTGGTATGATAAAGACTGTAAAATTTGTGGGAAAGCCATTAGGGATGCTTCCAATGAGTCCTTAAAACTAGATAAGATCAATACATATAGATCCCAAATTAAAAGGAAAAAAGGGTACTATATCAATAAAATGCAAGAGCATCTTTCACAACTATCTAAGCGTGATCCTAAGAAGTTCTGGAGGAAAATTATTATCCGCAATACTAAAGAAAATAATATGATTCCATTAAGGGACTGAAATTCCTACCTTAAAAGTCTTTATGAATTCTCTGATTCCATTGACATCAATCCTATTGTCCCTACAGAGGATGCCACTTTTTCTTTGAATGACATAGATTTTGGGGTTAAACGGATTGCAAATGGGAAAGTTAAGGACATTGAAGGCTACCAAGATGAAATTTTTAAAATCAGAGGGCCTATCCTGGTCCCTCACATATACAAACTCTTCAATTTAGTAGTCAAGCAGGGCTTCCCTAAACCTTGGATGCAAAGCATCATTGTTCCTATTTTTGAAAATCAGGATAGAAACATTCCCTTTAATTATAAGACCATTATGATTAGCCCGATTTCAGCCAAGCTTTATGGAATTATTTTGGAAAAGAAGATTAGCCTTTAGGTAGACAGTCACGGTAAAAGAGATAAAGATTAGGCCGGGTTTAGGAGATAATATTCAACCATGGACCATCTTGTTACCTTTAGGATAATTTCAAAGGAGTTCCACAATACTAAAACCAATCTTTTTTGT
Source organism: Picea engelmannii (assembly GCA_009831015.1). NCBI lineage: Eukaryota > Viridiplantae > Streptophyta > Pinopsida > Pinales > Pinaceae > Picea > Picea engelmannii. The sequence goes on from ML780467.1 coordinate 306,883, forward strand.
TGTTTTGTTGACTTTAGAAAATCTTTTGACACGATTCCTAGGAAAAACCTTTGGAATAGGTTGGAGGAGATAAAAGTTCCTTTAGAGTTGAGGGTTGTTGCAATAAGGTTGTATGAGAACGTTATTTCCAAGTTTAAGAACACTAAGGGTTGGTCAAAAGAGATTGACTGCAATATTGGAGTCAAGCAAGGTTGTCCATTGTCCCCTACCATTTTTGGCATTTACAATGAAAAGTTAGAAGATTGCTAGGAAGAAGAAGGATGTGTCGGCCCTACTCTCACTGGTATAGTCATAAATATTCTTCTTTATCCTGATGATATTGTTCTTATGGAGAGGAGTCCCCACGATTTTGAAAACTAGCGAAGAATCCTAAAGGATTTTTGCTACAATATTGGTATGACTGTTAATACTGACAAGACTAAGGTCATGATCATTAAATACAATAAGATCACCTATGATACCTTCGTATATGACAACAACTTGGAGGAAGTGACTTCATACAAATATATTGGAATCGATATTCACCAAAAGCTTAAATGGAATTATAACATTGAGAAAATGATTATTGGGGGATGGAAATCTTATAATTTATGGGCTTGAAAACAATTATAAATTAGTCGATCCTTAGATATGGGATAAGAATAAACTCCTCTTTGATACTCTTGTTATGTCTGTTATTCTATATGGATGTGAAGTCTGGGGATGCAGTATCTCTCGTGAATCTTGGAGAAAGATAGATCAAATCCAAAAGAATTTTATAACTTATAATCTCAAAATTAAAGGAAATACGCCCTATCCCATCCTTCTCTTAGAGGCAATCCTTTCCCCCATTGAGATCACAAATATGACTAGATATCTAATGTATAAGAACAAGTTAAACAACATGGAAGACATGAGGCTTCCTAAAATTGCTTCAAAATCCAGTCATAACCACCTTTGACTCAAGTGAGGATGGAATAAAGATACCTGATCTTGGCTAGGTTATTGGGGAATAATGGAAGACACCATTTTGCAGAATAAGGATACTATTAAAAATATCATTAAATCCAAATTTAAGGAGAAAATGTGGTGTGATAAAGATTTAGAGGAAAAAAGAAAATTAAGGTATTATAAGGATGTAATCAACCCTAATCTAGAAGATCAAAATTATCTCTATGTTTTATCAAGTGTAAAGAAAAAAATAAACCTTGCTAAAATAAGAACAAATTCTCACGAGCTCCATAGTAAAACCGGGCGTTGGTCAATTCCTAAAATGACCTGGGATGAAAGAGTGTGTCACCTTTGTGACACTAAGAAGGTTGAAGATGAAAAACACTTTCTCTTATATTTTCCATCCTATACCTAGATTATATCTCAGTTTCAAAATATTTGTCACACTACCGACCTTCCTAACCTTTTAACTCAACAAAACTATGATGATCTTGGAAATATTCTCTCAATGATTTTCAAGCATAGAAACAAAATTCTAAAGAATTTTAAGTAATCCCTTACCCTCTTAAGGTTCGATAGACCAATTCAGTATTAGTGGACGTTATCATCATCATCATCATCGCTATGGATGAAATAAAGAGGCAATTGTTGCAAAATATTTTGGTGAAGAAGTTCCTATGGTGCAACCTCTTGTTCAACTGTAATATCCCTTGGTAATGGTGGTCTGAATTACTACTTGTTGCAGTCCAGTTTTAATGGTTTTCTTGGTTGAGGAATTTCGTCAAACACTTGACACACCATGTACAATCCCCCTTATAATTGTTGTTACATTTGATACCTGGTTGTTGATGGGTTTAATACTACTTTGGGTCATGTATTTTGTGAAATAGTTTGTTGTCACACCTATCTCCACTGTAGAAACCACCCCCTAATGACTGCTGTAGTTTATTTCTGATATGGGACTTTTGTCATACACTTTGAAGACATACTCCCAACCTCCATGTAACACTTATGTTTGCTGCTATTTTGTTTATGGGTTTATTATTTGGTTTATTTATGAAGTTTTCATGGATGAATGATGTTTACATTCCACCAATAAACTTCATTTTCAAACTATTTAATACAACAAAGTTTACAAGAACAACAAAGATAAATCCAACACAAATACGTGGAATGAAACTAACTGCTCATTTATTAATGGATTATAGGTTGATACAAACAAGAAAATAACTCATAGGATGGTCTTCTCATTACAACGACTGCCAAAGAGATAGTTCCTAACCTCTTTTCTTGAGTATACAAAGTTGGTTGTAAATACACCAAGATTACAACAAAAGAATAAGAGAAACATAGGCCCGTAGGTGATTGTATGTAGCAGTGAAGTTTCTAGTTCGATAGCATCTACACTAACTCTATTTTTGTTGTAACTAAGCTTCCTTATGAAGGATAAATAGACCCCTTTAATACATCAACCACAATCTGATCCAAGGAAACGTTCCCAGCTCTCACAATGTTCCCACCACACACAAAATCGACTCTTTTGTTGAAGAAACTCGTCCTCCACAGTATGAACTCAATTATCAAGAGAAAATACAACCTAACACTTGAGAAAACTCTCCTCAGCTGTAATGTACAGACCCCCAAAACACTGCATTCATTTCCTCTGCCCAAATAATCGATTCATCTCCTATAGTGTGCCTCCACAAACAGATTTGCCTCCTTTTCTAAAAGAAATGCAACTCCCCTTCACAAAACTCGACCCCTCAAGGAGAATGGTGCATTTAATCATACAAAAATTGACCATACAAAGAGAAAATTGCCTAGCAGTCACAGAATGCTCCCAGAATAATGATATTCGACCCCCACAATTATTTCTCAACCTTCTTCAATTAAGTCACCCTCTATAAACCCCAAACTCAGTCGCTTCCTCTGAAAACACAGTCATCCATGAAGAAAACTCAACTACTGAATGTAAATCTGCTAACGATGAAGCACGATGAATAAATCAGAGTGATCTCTTCCCAAAAATGACTAGCTAGGGTGTATCGTTGCAACAACAAAACCAATCCTAGGGTTTGTCATCAAAACCCTCAAAACGCCAAGCTCTAAGAGCTCTCCAAGCCAAGAGGTTGAGTACAAAATAATCAATCAACATAATGAGAGAATAGAGGCCCCTATCTCTCCTTTACCCTAAAACCCTTGTTCACCTTTTCTCTCTAAGTGAATTTTTCTTTATTTTATTATTCCTTGATTAAATCACTTAATTAATTAATTAACCATTTTAACTCTAAAAAGTGATTTATCCATCCTTATGGTTTCTCTGGCCACTGAAAGTCACTTCTCATCATCTTGTCATGTAGTGCTCTTCCTCCTGATTCTAATGAGCTATTACACTAAGAGGTTTCTCCAAGTAATATGCCCATTATGACCTTCTTAGTGAATTTAATTAAAATATGACCCATAATAACTCAAAATTATGAAAATCATCGGAATGCAACGAAACCAAAGCCAAGTTGTGCGGAATGGATCCTGATGATGAAATATGATGAAAAATGCAAGTCGGGCCCAATAAAACCCCTCAATATATCTCGAACTCGCTATCACCCCTATCTGGCTACTCTGTTAGGCATAACACTTTGTAATGTAATAATGTCCCAAAATGGGGACATTACAGTCCTCCCTACTGGAATATTGCTTTTCCTCAAGCAATAACTGAATCCAACTACATATGATACCGGGGTCCCATATCCACCTGTGTGACACAAGGTAAACTCCCCTCAAGATGTGGCCTCTCCAAGTGCTTACCACGCATGACACCCACATGCTCCTTATGAGTAGAATGATCAATGGCCAAAGAATCTTAGTCAACTCCCCGAGCAACCACTCTACTCGATACTCAACTTCATCAAACGTCAAACTACCAAGCACTCCAACCCATGGATCCCATATCAAAATGTGAGCTACAATGCCTCGTGAAATATAGTCATGTAACATATCAATACCATGAGTCTCCTGCAAATAACACACGGTCTCAACTCGAAATGAGTCTGTCTTCCAAGACTGTACCAACCCCAACACAACCTCGATCGACTGAACATGTTGCTACCAAAGTGAGGTAATACAAGACCTCAACGAATCACCAACAAGTGATGTGCTCCCCTCAATACTGAAGCTCACTGGAAAGTCAAAGTGACTTCCCCATGGAAATATCCACTCGTCTCCATTGGTCAATGAAATTCCCAGCCCTGTAATCCCAGGGTCCCATGCTAGTCTCTGACAGGGACCATCATGTTGATGTTGCACTACTATGATCATGATTGTCTGCTCAAAGTGTACATAATGGATCCTCATAAGATGAAGAAAACTACTGACCAAGTGGACTCTCGGATCCCATGTCAAATTTGGAAGTCCATCAATTCCAATCCCCACTAATTGTTGATGTGCCCTACTAGTAAATGTCAAAATCCATCCATCATGATCCCAATGAGAATCTGAATATGTATCAACCTCTAAGATATCCTCTATCCCATGGCCTAAGATACTCTACATCATGCTCAAGGCCTCAAATGTTAGTCTCTGATGACCCACCCCTATCCTGTTGTATGCCATAAATACACTCCTGTCAGGTGGTCTCAGCCTACCAACTCTCCATGTCCCCTACCACTGTCTATCTCCCCTGTGTTTTCGTCAATGATGAAGGTATCAAGAAAAGCTATCATAAATATCTGCATCCAATTGTAGGACTGGAAAGTATCATATGCTTTGGTCAATCCCAAGGACTTGACCAAAATCTTGTCCACTAGCACCCATGGTAAATAATCGCCTGTGCTTATCACTGAACACCAACCATCGGGTACAACAGTAGGTATCTCCACAATCTGCGGCTCAATCACTCTCCATCCATCATCACTACTACTGCTACTGTGAAGGTGATCTCCTAGATTTTCATACTGCTGCAAGGGAGAGGAATATCCATGCTCTACGAGGTACATCTCCTCCCTCCAATCCAGTGCATCCTCCTGAATCCCATTGTACACCTTTGTATGTTTCTGTGAACTACCACTCAACATTGTATGTCCATGCATAGTCACGTAATATCCGGTATAATCAGTCAATATTCAACCTCGATATGAAGGTCAATCAATCCTGAAACACAAATGGAAGTGTCCTCATAATTGTCCCTGGCTCTGGGATCCCCATGAGAATCTGTATGACCAACTGTCTCAAAACCCCTCGTGAAGAGTGGTCCCTGTGACCCATGGACATCCTCCTGCGTCTCCTAATCATATCTCTCCATACTCATCAGTGATCCCAGGTACTCCTCATGCTCCTCCATCAACTGGTTCTCTACTGCTAAACCACCAACATCCTCTATCAATGTGGTTGAATGATATGTCAGACTCTCTGTTGAGATAGATGTAGTGGATCTCTGACTAGTTTCCTCAAGGAGCTACTCTAATTTGGACCTTGTTTCTTGAAGGGATATCTGTGTGCCTTCCAAGAATCTCCACGTGCTCACCAACTCATGAGTGAGTCGGTCCACCTCAACCTCCTTCTCCCTCAGTGCCCTATGATACATCTCACCAACCTCCAATAGGTAATCCCTATCCATCGACAATTGTTGGTATTCGTCCCTCATCACAGTCATTCTCTCCCTGAGCATATGGAAGTCATCAATCACAAATCCCCGATCTGATCTAACCTATGCCATCGAGGCCCTCCAACAATAATCTACCACCAGTGCATGTGTAGCATCAAAGTGTCCCATACCTACCGCGATCATATCCTCACTAACCTTCAGCTGTATTTCCAAATTATGTGGCTCTCCATAAGAATGCTCCCATGTATCTGTTGTGCTACTCTGGTCCTCAGTCATGCACAACTCCTGTGAAATAATATCGATCTCCAAAGGTGACTTTTCCAGTGTCAATGTCTCATCATACTTAGGTGTACTCACATCCAGATCATCACAAGCCTTTGTAAAGGATGAATATGACAACTCCTCCTCATGCATTGTCTTTCTATCAACCTGTTCATCCCATGTTCTAGTGTCATCAGATTATATAGTCACATATGGATGAATCTTATTTGCACACTGCTCCACTACATTCATAGAAAGTCTACGTCTAGTCGAAGAAACCTCCTCCTTTTCTCTCCCCAAGGAAGCTAGTATAAGTGATACTAACTTCTCTGGAATATCATCACTCTCGTCCAACATACAAGTGATAATGGTTTGCATAGATTTTAACACATTTTTTGGATGATCTCCACTGACAACAAAGAGGAAAATGTGAAACATCTCAAGGATCAAGTCAGCGCACCCAATGTCTAGCATCAAAACACATGACTCAATCTTGGCCAATGTTTCCAGAATGGTCATCCTCTCTCCAAACAAGGGACTAGCTATGTCATCCAACCCTAGGAAAATAGTAATAATAAGCTGGAAGGTGTCTCTCAACACATCATCTTTGTATGGAGCATTTGGTGCTGTGATTCTGGTGATCTCACTTATATATATGGCCACCCTAAGTCACACCTCTCCATATTGATGTCTCAACAACTTTGGCATAACTAGATCTTCCCTTAATGGGTGTATTTCATCCAACATAACCTGTGAAGGAGACTGACCCACCTTAGGTAAAAATTTTGTTGCTTGCTTGAGAATTTTAAGAAGAGTGTTTTTGAAGTGAGAGACTGACTGTAACCTCATTTCCACCTCAAACACCTATTGTTCCAACTAATTTTCCATCATTTTCATGTATCTGTTGTCAATGCTTCCCTTCAAAACCTCCATGCTGCAGAGGACCATGATTTGATACCATTGTAATATCCCTTGCTAATGGTGGTATGAATTACTACTTGTTGTTGTCCATTTTTAATGGTTTTCTTGGTTGAGGAATTACATCAAACACTTGAAACACCATGTACAATCCCCCTTATAACTATTGTTATGTTTGATACCTAACTGTTGATGGGTTTAATGCTAATTTAGGTCATGTATTTTGTGAAATAGTTTGTAGTTACACCTATATCCACTATAGAAACCACCCCCTAATGATTGTTGTAGCTTATTTATGATATGGGACTTTTTCCATACACTTTGAAGACATACTCCCAACCTCCATGTAACACTTGTGTTTGCTGCTATTTTTTTATGGGTTTATTGTTTCATTTACTTATGAAGTTTTCATGGATGAATGATGTTTACATGCCACCAATAAACTTCGTATTCAAACTATTTATTACAGCAAAGTTTACAAGAAAAACAAAGATAAATTCAACACAAATACATGGAATGAAATTGACTTCTCATTTATTAATGGATTTTGGGTTGATACAAACACGCAAATAAATCACAGGTTGGTCTTCTCATTACAACAACCACAAGAGAGATAGTTCTTGACCTATTTTGTTGAGTATACAGAGCTGGTTGTAAATACACCAAGATTATAGCATAAGAATAAGAGAAATACAAGCTTGTAGGTGATTGTATGCAGCAGTGAAGTCTCTAGTTCAATAACATCCACACTAACTCTATTTTTGTTGTAACTAAGCTTCCTTATGAAGGTGAAATAGACCCTTTTAATACAACAACCACAATCTGATCCAAGGAAACATTCCCAGCTCTCACAATGTGCCCACCACACACAAAATCGATCCTTTTGTTGAAGAAACTCATCCTCCACAGTATGAACTCAGTTCTCAAGAGAAAACATAGCCTAACACTTGAGAAAACTCACCTCAGCTGCAATGTACAAACCCCCACAACACCGCATTTGTTTCCTCTGCCCAAATAATCGATTCAGCTCCTATAGTGCGCCTCCACAAACAGATTTTCCTCCTTTTCTAAAAGAAATTCAACTCCCCTTTACAAAATGCGATCCCTCAAGGAGAATGGTGCCTTTACTCATACAAAAATTGACCATACAAAGAGAAGCTTTTCCAACAGTCACAAAATGCACCCAGAATAATGAGATTCGCCCCCCACAATGATTTCTCAACCTTCTTCAAGCAAGTTTCCATCTATAAACCCCAAACTCAGTCCCTTCCTCTGAAAATACAGTCACTCATGAAGAAAACTCAGCTACTGAATGTAAATCTGCTAACGATGAAGCACGATGAAGAAATCAGAGTGATCTCTTCCCACAAAATGACTAGCTAGGGTGTATCGTTGCAACATCGAAACCAATCCTAGGGTTTGTCACCAAAACCCTCAAAACCCCAAGCTCTGAGAGCTCTTCAAGCCAAGAGGCCGAATACAAAATAATCAATCAACATAATGAGAGAATAGAGGCCCCTATCTCTCCTTTACCCTAAACCCATTGTTCATTTTTTCTCTCCAAGTGAATTTTTCTTTATTTTATTAATCCTTCATTAAATCACTTAATTAATTAATTAATCATTTTAACTCTAAACACTGATTTATCCATCCTTATGGCTTCTCTAGCCATTGAAAGTCACTTCTCATCATTTTATCTTGTAGTTCTCTTCCCCCTGATTCGGATGAGCTATTACACTAAGAGGTTTCTCCAAGTATGATCTAGATTTTATGAGCAGAACAAAATGACTACAGATTATTAACAATTTATTAACACAAAATAATAGAGATACAATAAAACAAGTTTTCTATTTAATAAGGAAATAAGATGAAACTGTAAAATGCAACGGAAAACAAGCTTGCTGGAATGGTGGTGGCTTATCTCTGAGAAGAGATGTGACGGTTGCGCTCATTCGCAAGAAGATTATTACAATGAGGATTTGAAGGCCTTTTTACAATAAACAGGAATGTCAGAAACCCTAGACATCCAAAAACCTAACCCTAGGAGATGGAACACCAAAAGTCATGTGGGCCCCGTTTGGGTAAGTTAGTACATCAACTTCCCGGGGTCGTAACTTTTGCATACGATCTATGTTTTAGGTGCACGATAGCTCATTGGAAAGGTATCGTCGAGGAGATTCATTTAGGGGGATCAATTAGAGCCTTTAGCTATCATTGAGAACCTCTATCCCTAAAAACCTTCATTTAGGCCCTCAAAATTCCCCCAGAAGTTAAAAAATGCTAAAAATAGTAAATTACCAAAATTGCCAGAAACCTGTTTTGAGCCAGTTGGAAAAGGTGGGTGGCCACCCATATCCACCTGGATCAATCCTCTCTCCTTAGGAGGCAATGTTCTCCATTGCGTTGAGTTCCCCCATCAGATGAGGAAATTTATGATGAATTTGGCCCCGGGTGAGCAACTTGCCTTGGTGCAGGAGTTGCCCTGCTTTGACAACTCGATAAAGATGGATCCTTTGTTGTCGAGTGCCCTTGATCTATGTGTCCAAAATATGATCATTGGATTCCTATTGTATGCATTCGGGGTTGAGCTATGTTGGTGTCAGTTGTTCTGCTACTTCTGAGGTGTCCAATAATGGTGGGAAATAAGGGCAAAGGAGATCCACGTTGAACACTGGGTGAAAGCCAAGTAAAGGAGGAATGTTGAGCTCAAAATCATTATCCCCCACGACCTTGGTGATGGTGTACGACCCATAATAGAGTGGGTAAAGCTTCTGATGGGGTCCTGTAAGGTGTTCTTTCTGCAAGTGCAACCAAACTTTGTCACCCACCTGAAACTTATGTTGCACCCGATGTTGATCATGGTGTTGCTTGTACTTATCATTGGACTTTTGTAGGATATCCTGAACTTGTTGGAAGATGTGCTGGATCCACTCAATGAACTGGGTGGCTTTGTCGACTTCAGTGGGAGTAGGAGATGAGTCGTTCAAGGTGACCGCAAGGGGAAGTGAAACATCTATGGGACCCTATGGTTGGAATCCCAACCCCACCTGAAAGGGGTTATGGCTGGTTGAGCTATGCAAGGCTCAGTTGTAGCTATGCTGGACACAGGGAAGGATCTCATCCCATGTGTGAGGGTTCTTTGAATTATACATGCGAAGCATATGCACAATCATTCGATTTATGACCTCGGTTTGGTCATCTGTCTGGGGGTGGAAGGTCGTGGATTTGGTGAGCTTGGTGTCCGGCAGTGACTAGAGGCTCGACCAAAAATGTGCTGAGAAATCGACTATGTTGATCTGATACAATGGTTTGTGGGATTCCAAAATGTACCCAGACTCGTTCAAAGAAGAGCTTGGCAGTGGCCTCTGTTGTGATGCTCTTCTTGCAAAAAACCAAAATCACCATTTTAGAAAAGCTATCAACAACCACAAAAAAAAATAATTTCCCTACTTGGTGGACGGGAGGCCTGACATTTAGTCCATTGAGATGGATTCCCATTGCCTGTCAGGAGTAGGGAGAGGGGTGTACAGGCCCTGTTTCTTAGTGGTCAGTTTGGCAATAGCACAGGCAGTGCAAGACCTGATATACTTATTGACGTCCTGTCAAAGTTTCGGCCAGTAGAAATGTTTCTGTAGCATCGCCACTGTCTTTTCGATGTCGAAGTTTCATGCCACCCGACTATAGTGGGCTTCCCAGATTAGTTTCACTCGCTCGCTTGATGGAACACATATATGGCCCATACGACACAACAACCCCTCCTGAAGATGGAAATTATCGACAACTCTGTTTGCACCCAACATTTGGTAGGTGGTGGCAAAGTTTGGGTTTGTCTCATAGAGTTGGGGCCATCCATAGGTCTCATGGTCGCAAGAGTATAACACCATGGTGAGTGTCACGACTCGCGGTCTGCTGAGGCAATCAATGACGTGGTTGGTGCTTCCTGTTTTATACTTGATGTTGAGGTGGAATTGTTGTAAGTATTTGGACCACTTTTGATGGTGGTCATTCTGCAATTTTTCTTGTGTCTGCATGAACTACAGTGGCTTATGATCAGTGTGGATGATTGTCTCCTTCCCAAGAATGTAATGTCTTCACTAGCAGCAAGCTTTCACAATGGAGTACATTTCTTTGTCGTAAGTAGGGTACTTACAGACAACATCTGATAGTGTCTCAATATGATAGGCCACAGGGTAGCCATGCTGAGTGAGAACGGTGACCACAACATAGTCTGAAGAATTTGTATCGATCTCAAAGGGCGGTTGCAGGTCTGGTAGTGAAAGTACTATGGCTAAGAAAAATTGTTGTTTCAAATCATTGAACGCTTATTGTTGGGACCGACCCCGCGCAAATTTCTCCTTACCACCACCCCTGGTTATTTGGTTGAGGTCCCATGCAATATGGGATAATCCCAACACGAACCTATGATAGAAATTGGCAAGGCTCAAGAAGCTCTGAAGCTCAGTGAGTTTGGTTGGGGTTGGCCAGTCATGGATGACTTGGATCTTGGTTGGATCCACATGTACGCCATGCTTATCAATGATGTATCCCAAGTAATGGACTGCGTCCATGTCGAAGGACCATTTTTCCAAGTTGTTGTAAAGCTTGTGCTGCCACAGGGTGTGCAGAACCTGTTGAATATGCTACAAGTGTTCGGCCCAAGTTGTAGAAATTTTAATACAAATTATGTATTGTGTGGATTCTCCTGATTTAACAATTATATGCCACTGTTAAATACAAAATCTCTTCTACAAAAATTCTTGCGGAATTTAAAACACGATCGTCGATTACAATATCAATAAGAAAGATCAATCACACATAACACAGATGTTTTACTGGGAAATCATAAAGCTAAAAACAACACTATCATATATTATGTATATATCATGGATCATGAAACAATCTCATACAAAAATCTAATCCAAGAGATCTCAGTACAATATACAATCGTCTCTCACTGTCATACAAAAATTGACAAATTTATGTGCCAATTTACTGCTTCTAGAAAACCTGCCTCCTCTGCGCAATCCTTGCTAATGGAAATACCTGCAATGAATGAATCCTCTTGCCTAGGCTGCGCAATCCTCATGGGCACATCCACTGTGTGTGTGGTTGCATGAGTGCACTCACTAATGTCACAACTGATATTCAAATTGTCCCTTTCACCTATTATCTCAACTGGGTCTCCACTGGATCTGAAATGCATGTAGTTAACAGTGGTAAATCTTTAGTTTCATATGAGACCACTGATTTTGAATTAATTAATAATTAATTCACTGGTCTCTCACTAGTGTAAGTTCAGTTACAACTAGTACAACTGAGCTTAACTCACTTAAATGAGTTAAACTACTTTACAACTCACATAACTACACATCCAACTCTGTTACAACTTCGAATCACTTAGTTACAACTAATTCGACTTGCATGTCCCACTAGTCAACCTTTGAACTCGAATTTCCTATAGCTAATTGATTTTCCACTTCAGTTAACTATTTCCAAGTGCTCATTGAGAATAGACTAATATTTATTGTCCAACTATTATTAAGGGATAATAATAGTCGACATACATCTATAAATAGAATTTGCTCACCATCTATAAATAGACTTCATCTATAAATAGAATTTACTCATCATCTAAAAATAGACTTCCACCTAAAAATAGCTTTAGGCTCCATCCTAGTGTAGGTGCATAATTTTCACTAGGATCTTCTTGTTGAATCTCAACACAAGTCTTGTTGTAAATGAGAATGTCATCCAGATGCACCACTACAAAAGTATTGGTGAATGGTCCCAGGATATTGTCCATCATCCTCATGAAAGTGGTTGGAGCATTTTTCAAACCAAAGGGCATGACCAACCATTCAGAAAGGTGTTCCTTTGACTTGAAGGCAGTCTTCCACACATCGGTCTATTCTATCGGGACCTGGTGGTAGCCAGACATCATATCAATCTTACTGAAGTATTTGGCCCCCGTGAGTTGATCAAGGAGGTCGTCAATTCTGAGAATCGGGTACCAGTTTCTGACTGTGATTTTTTTCAGAGCCCGGTAATCAATGCAGAATCGCCAGGTTCCATCTTTATTTTGTACTAGAACGATTGGGCTCCTGCAAGGTGATGAGATGGGACGGATGTGCCCCTTGTGGATCAATTCTTGGATTTTTCGCTTGATCTCCTCATTCTTTAACAGAGAGAGATGACAGGTTGGCCCATTGGGAAGTGGTGCACCAGGGGTCAGATCGATGGGGTGCTTGACCTGGTAGTGCAGAGGTACCCCGGTAGGTGAGGAGAAGATATCTGAATATTCTTCCACGACCTTATCTACTTGCTTATGTTATGTGGAGAGATCAGACGTAGAGACCCTGGATGTGGCTATAATCTTTCACTCATTTTGAGAGAGAATCACGAAGAAGACAAACTTCCCCCTCTGAGAGATGACCTTTCTGCATTTCTTAGCAGAGATTAGGGAAATAACACTAGGTGGGACTGCCTCAGGTATTCTGTACAATTTCCTGTTCAAAGTAATAATAACACTATGAGGCCTAGACTCATATACATCATGATGTTTCCATGAATAAGGTTGGCCCAAAAGAACATCACAAACTTTGAGAGGAGCAACATCACACAATACCTCGTCTTTGAAGGGCTTGATGTCATATGACAATCAACATTATTGGTTGACACAAAGATCACTTCCTTGGTAGAGCCATCCAATGGTGTAGGGTTGTGGGTGCGACGTTGTCGGCAGGGCCAACTACTTGACGACCTGTGCTGAGATCAGGTTCTTTTGTCTACCGCTATCAACGATGAAGTGTAGCAGGGTGCTTTTTACCCACATCTTTTAATGGAAGATGCGCTCTCCTTCTTCTGGCTCGTCTGGTTCACCAGGTTGGAGCTTGGTGGTAGAAACGGTTGCACTGGGTTCCACGTTAATGATCCATCTTGTTGTTTCTGGTTCTGACTTAGAGTCAAAACCCAAATCTTTTTTAGAGGCTTTCACTTCGGACACCAACGACTGCTTTGAGTAGCAGTTAGCAGTGTTATACCAAGGGCTCTTATGGAAGTCGCACCACTTCCCGGTATATTTCTTTGTCTTTCTGGTGTCCTTCTTTGCTTGCATCTTGGACTGCTTGTCCTGATATTGTCCATATTTTCTCTGGCCTTTGTTCTATGCATTGGGGCCTCCCTTTCTGGGCTTTTTCTATGGGGGGTTCCCAGGCCCAAATTTCTGTGTCTTTTGTTTGATCTTTTGCTTGATTTTGACGGCATATCGGTAGGCCACACCCAAGGATGAGATGTCCAGAAATTCCATTTCGGTCTGGATGTATCTGTGCAGAGCACTGCGATACTTGAGCACCATATGTTTCTCTGAATCTTTGATACCCATCTTGGTGTGCAAGGTATGGAATATATTTGTGAAATCTGGCACTGCTTGGTCTCTTTCTTGCCGCAGTGTGGTCCATTTGGTATACAAGTCGTCATAACTTCTGACAGGGTAGTATTGTTCCTTAATAGAATCCCTGAAGGATTCTCAGGTGGCCATGACTGTAAATAATGAGGGTTCCTCTGTTTCCTTTTTCTCACATAAATTTTCCCACCAATATTTGACATGGGGAACGACTTTGAGGAGCACAAAAGTAATCTTTTCTCTATTCGAAAAGTTATGAACAGAAAAATACCCTTCTAGTAGATTCAACCACTTCTCTACAACATCTGCATATATCTAACCTTAAAATATAGGAATATCAAAGTTTATTTGTACCTTGAGGGGGCAACACCTCCGCTCGAAGAAGATGTGTCGCCTATTGGTAGTCGCCGAAGGATTTGCACGAAACTATCCATCATCTCGTTCCTCTGTTGCGTGAGGGATTCCTCAAGAATTTTTTTAAAAGGATCTCATGTCCCGTCATCTTTCTTTTCTCCTTCTATGAGAGGTCTCTTGGGCATGTGATAGTTTTTTTCCTCAAGAGAAACAAGCTCGAGACCCAACTCTTTATACTCCAACCTCGTTGGGGACATGCATTAAGACGATAAGGAGCAGACTGCTCTGATACCATTGATCCATATTTTATGAGAAGAACAAAATGACTACAGATTATTAACAGGTGCTTAACACAAAATAAGAGAGATACAATAAAACTGGTTTTCTATTCAATAAGGAAATAAGCTGAAACTGTAAAATGCAGCGGAAAACAAGCTTGTTGGAATGGTGGTGGCTTATCTATGAGAAGAGACGTGACGATTGGGCTCATTCAAAAGAAGATGATTACAATGAGGCTATGAAGGCCTTTTTACAATAAACAAGAATGTCAAAAACCCTAGACATCCAAAAACCTAACCTTAGGAGATGAAGCACCAAAAGTCACGTGGGCCTTGTTTGGGTAAGTTAGTACATCAACTTCCCGGGGTTGTAAATTTTGCATACGATCTTCGTTTTAGGTGCACGATAGCTCGTTGGAAAGGTATTGTTGATGAGATTAATTTAGGGGGGCTCAATCAGAGCCTCTGGCTATCATTGAGAAACTCGATCCTGAAAAACCTTCATTTAGTCCCTCAAAATGGCCCCGGAAGTTAAAAACTGCTAAAAATAGTAAATTACCAAAATTGCCAGAAAACTGTTTTGAGCCAGTTGGAAAAGGAGGGTGGCCACCGATATCCACCTGGATCAAAGTAATATTCCCATTAGACCTTCTTAGTGAATTTAATTAAAATATGACCCAGAATAACTCAAAATTATGGAAATCGTGGGAATGCAACGGAACCAAAGCCAAGTTGTGCAGAATGGATCTTGATGATGAAATATGATGAACGATGCAAGTAGGGCCCAATAAAACCCCTCAATATATCTCAAACTCATTTTCACCCCTATCTGGCTACTCGATTAGGCATAACACTCTGTAATGTAATAATGTCCCAAAATGGGGACATTACATCAATAGTTAGACATTCCATAAACTACCCATGAGCATGTCCACTCTCCTCGCAAATTTGACCTTCTAGTTATTGAAGTGTTAAGAAATCCAATGTTTGTAACTCCATAACAGAGAGGTTAAGAGTGTTAGAATATAGGTTCATTATCCCAACCTAGTTTGAGTAGTGTGCGCCAAATAACTCTTAAATGAATCCAGGTGGATGAAAGTGATCTAGCATCACTTGAAGGTAAGTTACCTAACAAAATTATTAGTTATCAATCATACAAAATTATTAAATAATATTTTAAACCATATGCATGCCAATGTCATCCATTTATGTCTTTGTTAAAATCTAGGAGTTTGATTGTTGTTAGGAGAATCTTAGGCATTAAAACAGTTAAAAGTTCATAAGAAAATAATCATATTGTTAGAAGCATTGTGGATGTTTTTCATAAAATTGGCAAGAAAACTCATTTTCAAGACCATAATGGAAACTGGCATGTATTGTTACAATCGATTGTTAGCAAGATCACACTAAAATATCATTTACTCAAACACACATTTCATATCATTAAATGTAAGGTCAAAACCTTTCAAAAGTATTATATTACATGAGATAGCCTTGACACAACAGGCTAAACAAATTTGTGAGCCTTCATTGGTAGGCTACCTCGTTTTGACATGAATTTAATTGGAGTAGTTAAAGGACTAGTACAATTTTTTCGGCATGAAAACACTAGGCCTTGTTCCAACCAAAATGATGTACTAAAATTGAGAAGGGGTTCTAGGGACCGTGAACTCCGTGTTAAACAATTTATTGACATGACACATACACAATTGTATGCGATATTCATGAATGAGCATAGTGCACATAACTTGGGCCAAATATATTTTGAGAAATGTAATCCTTGGTATATTCGAATACATAAAATACATAACACATGTTGTTGTAAATAGTACATTGAATATGGTTATTTTTATGACACACACAAATTTCATGTTTTGCATAACACCCTTGTGCAAGAATGATCATTTATATTACTATCGACATCATTTAGAGACTTCATTCATAGCATCATGTATAGTACAATGTCATATGGTTGTACACATTATCAAAAAACTTGCTTAGATGGGATATGCCCCAGGGGCGGTGGAATGGAATTATTAATAAAGTGCATGCATATGAGCAAAGAGTATGAATTGGGGAGGAAGGAAGTTGACCTACAAATATTCAAATATGTCATGTAAGATATAGGGGGAGGGCATGAAAGAAAAAATATACAATTGAAGACGTCTTGATAAGTATTGTGTAGTTAAATTGTATCTTTTCTTTCATATTGCACTTTGAAATGTCACAGGGGAATTATTGTAACAATGATCTTATATATGTCTTTATTGTTGTCCCACTAGGTACTATTTTGTGACTTCATCAAGGATTTCTTTAAAAATACCCAACAATATGTCCAACATGTACATGTGGCTCGATGACAAGACGAGCATTTTAGAATATGCAGAGATACATTTCCCATTGGTACTATTTTATCAATGGCTGATTTTGCTAAGAACCAAAGCCAATATTATCACTCAAAGTAAGTCAGCCTAATGGTCCATATCACATACAGGCATGAGACATATAGTAGATAAGACAAAAGATTTATATTGAAGGAGTATCACTTTTACATAAGTGATGAAAGATGTCATGACTTAACTTATGTACAACATTGCTTTCAGTTGTTCTACAATCACTTGAAGGAGAATAATATACAGATAGATCGACATTGAATTTGGTCAGTTGGTTGCATGGGCCAGTTCAAAAATTCCCATATATTTCAATGGTTGTGTATGTTGCACAAAAATACAAGGTGTTGCATTTTTGGAGCTATTTTGAGACTAGGCATGAGAAAGTGGAGCATGATGGAGTAGGCACATGCATCAAAACTACATTACACAATCAAGAAATGAGTTTATAAAAAATTTGTCTATGACCCTAACCTCTCTGCAATGCCTCCCTACAATAGTTACAAGAATTAAAGCATGACATTTAATAAAAAAATCCTAAAATAAATTCCATTCATGCTACATAAAAAAAAATCATTGATGAATGATCTCAGTGTGAATAACCCAGGAAACAACATAGATTAGCTAGAAACTAGAGCACTCGATTTAACACGTTTATCCAAGGATTTTTTTTTATATAGGATTAACAATTGTAGCCACAACAAATGATGCAAGGGGGAATGCATGGGGGAGAACAAGTGTAGCCACAATGGATGAGATAATGGGGTTACAATAGGGAGGACTAGTGCAACAATAATGGATGCAACAATGGGGGCTACAATAGGGTGGATTGGTGCATGGTGTATGGGTGTAGCCACTGTGGATGGATGGGATGGAAAAGGTGGTGGGGGTGGGTGGCGATAAACCCCCATGGGTTGTATGATGGGAGAAAGTAACTTGAGGGGGAGGAATGGGATTCCAAGTGATGAGGCAGGGTGGCCAAGGACTAGAATTTCCCTATAACTTGGAACAAATGATGTGTTAAATGGGGGTAATGGTGACTGAACAAATTGGGTTGCGTAAGTGGTGGCTAGATGAAGAACAAAATAGCTCACATACACAGTTATAATATTTGTATTAGTACAAAAATATGAAATACAACCAAAATAAGATAATAAATCTCACTTTAAAACAAGATTTAACTCAACACATGATACCTGGGAATTGAGGGATTTTTCCATTCCAAGAGGACAAGGTTCATTGCTCTAAAAAAAAACATGTATAAACACACCAAAATTGTAATTGATTTCTCATTTAAATAAATTGGACATTTGCAAAACATCAAAATTATAAAGCCTCATAAGTTGAAGATTGTATTGAAAAAGGTTTAAGCCTATGCACACATGATGAATGAGCTTGTATGTGTTATGTGCCTCAATAAATATGAAAACATAACCTCAAAAATTACTCAAATCATCCACCAAAATATTGGACACAAGAAATAGGAAAAACCCTTCAGGTAGGGTAACACCTTCTAGTAGTCCTTAAGGAAGGTGAACATTCCTCAAGCAATGCTTGATACATTCACAATATTATTCACTATGCCTCAATACATTTCTCACACTTATTTATATAACATTCTCTCTCCCCTAGGAACATTCTAGAGAATGAATATTCTAGTAGGTGGAATCTTCTAGAAAGTATTCTCACATTTATTGTGTTCACACTATTACATGTACAGGGTCATATATCTATTATTACTCCCATTGGGTACTCCATAGGTACCCCATATTACCTCCCTAGGTATACTACATTCCATCCCCCTTTGCATGTTTCATCCTCGAAACATGAGAAGAAGCCATACAATATGATCGACTAAGCAATGTAGACAATTGGGACCAAGTACAAGCATCCACCCTCCTAATAGAAGATGAACATGATGTCCAAATGATACCCTATCACTTCGATCTTGATCCTTATCGTTCCTTTACCAGCCATGGGGTTGTAGCTCTATCTTCATATCATCCTATAGTGTTGGTATTCCTCCACGCGCCTCTTGATTGGGTTCCTTTTTGGTGCGATGTTGTTGCAGAATAAGTGTGTCGATGCACATGCCCCTACCTTGCCGACTATTGTTTCTCTATATGATGTGGATGGACACATACAACAACTTTAGGAATTGATCCTTTTTTCTTCAACTTTGCAATATGGTGTTTTGTTGAGTCAATGATCTCCTTGGCTTGTTTATTGTGTCCTTCCTAGGGATTTTCTGCAAATGTGTCTGTAGCCTTATCTTCTTATTCAACTTCAGATTTTGCAAGAGCTTCTTTGCTTGCCTCCGTGGGACCTTCTTTCTTACTAAGAGACACATCCTACAATGTTATTTATTTTCTTGTACCAAAGTTTCACAAACTTCTTTTCCACATTAATATTCATTGTACCAATTGTGGCCATCCAAGGATATCCAAGAATAACATCCACATCATGAATATCTATGACACAAAAATCATAATGCAATACATATTTTTCGAGGGTTAGCTTCAAATATTTCAAAATTTGAACATTTTCACCCTCAAACTATGTGCTATGAATATTCTTTGCAAGAACTTGCAATCTATTAACCAATTGAACATTGATAAAATTTTGTTTTTGTTGGAAACTAGGGTTAGTAAAAAGAATGACCTTTTCATTATGAATACAACCATGAACCTGTAATATTGAGTTTCTAGATAAACCCTTGGTGCTCTATATATCCTTTTTTCTAACATGAGACCACCTATTTAACAACACTCTTTCAAATTCTTCATTGGAGAGTGTCATCATCTCGCTACAGTTAAGTGATTTCCACCATATGAGAGCATCTTCTTTGAAACCATATTGTAGATAAGATTTCCACCTCTCTTTCCATAATGACTTGTCATTTCTATATATATTATTCAATACTAAGGCCATTATATTTTTCCTGTAAACCACATCTTGCTTGGAAAAATATTCAACCAAAAGCTAGTGTTATATAAAAATACAACTTACTGTGCAAATCGCACGACTTTTTCCAGAAAAACCCTGAAAAGTGAATATTTTAAAATGATGATAACTTCACTCCCCGGGCTTCGTTTCAGATGATTTTTTTTTAAACTAGGTATTTTTCGATAGGAATTCAAACATCCATTTTTTTCTGCAAATTTTTCTCATAAAGTTTCAGAATTTAATCTGAAGTACATCGCCCCCTTTTTCCCCTTGAAAAAATCTGCAAAAATAACAAAAAAATTATTCCTTTATTTGGGTGAAGAAAGAGCTCTGATACCAAATTTTATGTTCCGCGATAAATCTGAAAACATAATTTCAAAAATTACTCAAATCATCCACTAAAATGTTGGACACAAGAAATAGACAAAACCATTGAGGTAGGGTAGCACTTTCTAGTAATCCTGAAGGAATGATAACACTCCTCAAGCGATGATTGATACATTCACAATATTCTTCACTATGCCTCAATACATTACTTACACTTCTTTATATAACATTTTCTCTCTCTCCTAGGAACATTATAGAGAAGGAATATTCTAGTAGGTGGACCTTCTAAAAAGTCTTCTGACCTTTATTGTGTTCACTCTATTACATGTACAAGGCCATATATATATATTATTACTCCCACTGGGTACCTCCCAAGGTATACTATAGTATGCACCTCAACTATGGGGTAGCACGTGCATTGCACTCCAAATTCTTTAAACTTTTACAAGGTTGTTGGACAAACAAGGTTGGATTTCTCAATACAAGTGTGGGTTGTTTCAACAACTTGACTTATCGAATTTCAAAAGACACTCAAGAGTTTTCAACTATTATGGATGCTAGAAAAATAGGATCGTGGAGCAATAAAATAAAACAAATGCAGAAATACAACAAAGAAGATAAACAATACAATAGAGACACAGATATACGTGGCTCACCCAGTGTGGGCTACATCCACTAGAGCAATTTCCAAGTCCTTCATTTTTATTATCCATCAAAATGAAGGGATACAACCTACAACACACTAGCTATAACTTCATCTTCTTTCTCTCTCAGAATACAATATTCGCAATATTACACAGCCGCAGTACAATTCCTTCATAAGAGAGGGTTACCTTATAGGGAAAAAAAAACCCTAAAATAACTTCTACCATCAGATATGCAACCTTATAATGAACGGTCCATATTGACTATGAAATTACAATATTTTACAAGGCAATTTTTCCCAATATTTCGCTTTGAGGGGAG
>ML780467.1:331153-346225 GCA_009831015.1 Picea engelmannii
TCGAATCTACTTGTAACTCGAGCATTTGTGAGGGTCACATGAATTATGATAGGAACACGTATAATGTTCATGTGGCATTGCCTGATTAGACTCTGTTGTAGGGTTTGAAGGCCCAACCCCTCCCCCAACATCACTCGAAGGTCCCTCCTAGCGGGATAATGCTATGAATTTGCTATGTTGCACTAGGCTACAGGTCAAGGTGGAAATGGATGACTAGGTCTGGCTAATTTTTTTTGATATGGAAGGATGTTAGGCAGGGGAGTTAGGCCTCCATCTAGAAGGACAAGGACTTAACAATGGGTCATGCCGAACATTTTGTTGATCCTATGCGGACCCATGACCCACCCCCTGTAATTCACTAATGTCAAAGTAGTTGACATGGTGACCTAAAAAAACTTAGCCCATATTTTCTAAGGAAATACAAAGGCACCTCCCTATTATTGCAAGGAGGTTTGTCAAAAACAATGAACCAACTATTGATCCAATTGTCTACAAATGGTTGGTGGGTGCACCAGTCCATGAAAATGTGTTTCTTTGTGATTGAAGGCTATGCTCTAGTTTTTGACTCAATAAACAATGTCATCAAATCTTGTTTTGAAATGTTGAGGTCTTTGACCTGGTTTTTTTAATCTAGACCCTTCCTATAATACTCAAACATTCCATCCCTCTAATAAAAAATGTGTGTTAATTGGCCTTGGGCATTTGTAATCGAAGTAACAATGGTATCTAGGGATGTGGCTATGGCTAGTGATAGCCATGAGGGATCTCTTGGATTTCTTAAGTCTTGTATAAGGGTTATTAATGACTTCAACCCTACATCAATTTCAAAGTTTAGGTTTCCTAGTTCTAGGTTGGGGTTTGGTTTGTCTTCATGTGGTGATGTTGGGTTTGGGTTTTCTCTAGGTGTAGGCTCTATGTTATTTAAGTATGCGTCATTTTGATTGTGGAAATTTAAATTTTTCTTTCTTTTTATAATTTAAAAAAATTAGGAAATACAAAAACAATCAAATTTAATGAAATAATTACCTAGAACCAATCAAACACCACCTCAACAGAGTCTTATCCCATTGTACATTACAAGAACACATGCACATTCCTAAGAACGCACATCAGTTCTTGAAAATACATGTGTTTCCGTTCTTGAAAATACCCGTGTTTCTAAGAATGCGAAGTGGACACTCCATTGCCACTTTTTTTACCATCATCTTCTTGAGAACGCCCAACAAATCTTGTAGTAAATTTCCTTAGATACTTATCAAATGAAGAGGCCTTAGTGAGGATCAACTAATTTTTTTTGTTTTTACATACACGAAGAGTAAACCACATGTTATCAACCATTACAATGAAAGTAGAAGCTTTCAAAACTTAGTATATCATGTTATAGCGTATGGTCTATGGTCCTTAACATCTAGTATACAAAAAATGAGTAGTTTGCAAGAAACTTGGTTAGTTTTCTCTAATAAATGCATTGATATAAAAAGAAGTAATTTGCAAGGAACTTGGTTAGTTGTGTCTAATAAATTCACTTAAAACTATAGAAATATAAGTGCAGAAAGGAGATGAGTATAAAATTGTTGTTGTATAGTTATCTAGTGACATGGGGTGTAGTGAATCTGCCTCTAATGGTTACTTGTCTCCTTGTTCTTATGCACCCTCCTCTAAAACCAGAGGAAGTGATATTTGTAGTTTTGGTGTATCATCATCTAGTGAAATGGGGTGTAGTGAATCTACCTCTAATGGTTACTTGTCTCCTTGTTCTTATGCATCCTCCTCTAAAACAGGGTGTAGTGAATCTACCTCTAATGGTTACTTGTCTCCTTGTTCTTATGCACCCTCCTGTAAAACTAGAAGAAGTGATATTTGTAGTTTTGGTGTAACTCTTCGGTAATTACTTGCAATGCTCTCTTATTACCTTCCTCCATGGTATTCATATGACAAGCAATAAGTTACTTGTAATGCTCTCTTACTACCTTCCTCCATAGTATCCATATGACAAGCAGTAAGTTCCTTGGTACGTCAATACAAATCTAATGTGAAAGTACTTGGTGTTAGCACTGAAAGTCACACTTTGTCTACTAAAGTGTAAGCTTGGCACCCATCAGAATGTAAAAGATAACTTTGGTTTTGAATAGGTGGATCAACAAGATGGATAAAGAAAGAGAGAGGGCAACAAACTGCAGATCAGTAGGCTACACCAATGGGCTATGGAGTCACAAACATCCCACTCATCTAAGGCACAAACGCTGCTTAACAGAAAACAAGATTATATGCTGATAGGTGGAAGAAATGAAGAAAGAAAACATAAGACATAATGTTCAGTAAATAAAGATCATCTCAATTCAATGAATCAACAAATACTTGAATATAAACAATGACTGATGGGCAAAATACAACAGATCCTCTGCTGCTTAGGGATCCATAAATCATTGACAACCTTTGATCCTCAAATCTGCAATATATTCAAATAAGAAGAAATATAAAAAAAGAGTTACACTCTGAAATCACAACTCTCATGAGTCTCCAATAGTAGTAATGCTTACAATCCTAAAATGCCCACAGGCTTACAAATGAACACACACAAAAAACAGCTTATTCCTACTCTCTCTAGCCTCTCTTGGCTCATCCCTCATTTCTTCAAGAGATCTCTCCTACTTTAAATAGACAATAGCATCCAAATGAACTAAGGAGGTCGAATCTCATCTCCTCCATTGGATTCTAAGCCTTGGAGATAGGTGGCAACAATCAAAGAGACAAAAATCCAACAAACTGTTGATTTTCATGAATTTGTTGGAAGTTATTAATAAATTGTTTCCACCTCATGCATGAGGCCTTTGATGGAGCTAAATCTTAGGTGCAGGTGTCCCTTGATATCTAACTGATCCTTAAGAGAAATCATTTGAACTCTCCTTAACATGTGGCAACCTCCCAACAAGGCGAATATCAAAACCGTGACCGCTACAGGAAATTAGTACACAGTGCCACTGTGCAGAGTACGCAACACCTACTTCTATATCCAATATCTCTCAAACCAAAACACATTTTGAAAAACTGAGAGAGGTTTTTGTTATTTGGAATGTTATGAACAAAAACGTCCTCCAGTGTTCAAAAATACATCCTCAACTGCTCATAACTCAAGTTTTAAATTAGTGACTCAAAACTAGTAGAATAACTCTGCACAATTTATCCTCTGCCAGAATATTACGCAACGCCTGTAGGTAGCGCCCGACTGTGTTTCTGCATGCAATTCGGTAGCATAAATCCGTGGGTGTTTGAACTTGGATATTGGGAATAACTCAATATAATTTCAATTTTCCCCAAAACAAATAAAAAACCCATAACAATTGTATTCATTTACCAAAATAAATAATGAAATGCAGATTCTGTTCTAAATATTAGGTAGCGCCTATAGATAGCGCCACTTATGCAACACTGAAGCATAAACCAATCTTGTACTAACACTTGGGATTCCTACTTCTACTTCTTGTGTGTTAAGGACAATGTTAATTAATTCATCAATTTTGAAACTCTTAATAACTTCAGCTTTTGATTCCCTGGATTGTGGCAACTTTGTGCCCACCATTAAAGCCTCTTGCTATTCTTTATGCTTCAATATGCTTCCTCGTTGGCCTAAATGAACAACTGCTTGGTTTCTGGGGATGTTTTAGACGTTGGGCTGATGAGCGTGTAAAATGATCAGGTGGTGCCCTGTAAGCCCTCCATTTCTTGCATGGGCACCCACCGTTGCCGTGTGTTGGCTATAATTGTCTGATGATCGTGGCACGTACCCTTCACAACCCATCAGGGTTTTGATATTGAAGAAATTTATTTTTGGGAATCTCACCCATTTTAGGATAAAATCTCAAATTTTGGAAAAGTTTTGATATTGAAGAAATTAAAGTTTAAGAACTTGAGCCATTTTATGGTAAAAATCTCAGATTTTGGATCGGAAAAAGTATTTACAAATTTTGATAGTCAATCAATTTATTTTGAAAATTTTCAATCATTTTATGATAAATCCAAAATCTCAAATTCTCAAAAAATATTGAGAAAAACTGAAATAAAATATTGAGTTTGCACATTTATTAGGAAACTCTGTTGTACATATACTAGCACAGCAGTAAAATAGCTGTTGGTGAACGCCGTGAGAAGATGAAATGAATCTTTAAAAGAATATATTAAATTTTATTATCTATTAACAAATAAACTGTTGGACTTCATTTATCTGGTGTTAATATTTTAATTTATGTTAATCACTTATGTGGCAATCAGTTAGCTATCAAAGTAATTTTTAAATATGATTAGGTAAATGTTAAAAAGTAAACACATAAACTGATGTTAATGTTAAAAAGTAAATGTTAATAGCTAGGAAGTTAATGTTTGAAATCACAGCCATTTATTTTGTGTGACTACTAAGAATATTCCAGCCATATTTAATCCTGTCCATAGAAAACTTATTAAGCACTAAATCCCTATTAAATCTACCCATTATCAATAGGTGTACGCCTTTCGGCGTAATAAATGGAGATTTTCAATGACATCCACATACGTCCATCGATCTTGGGTTGGCCCTCTTCGAAAATGTGGAGTACAATTTCAATTTCTTCGTGCAGGGAGTCGCTCGTTGCTTGGATTTTTTTAATCGTTGGTTGTATGGTTTTTTTTTTTTAATTGGAAGTCAATTAAAATTTGATGGATTAATTGTTGGTTAAATATGGTTAAAAATTTATAATGTCCGTTAAGCAAGGCGTTTTCCAAAACATCAAATTTTTTGAAATTCTTACCCAAACAGAAAACGAAATCGGAATTCAAACCTTCAGCCTGTATGCAAGCTCGCACAGACGTCATTGACTCAAGGAATGAACAGGAGTAGCAGCCGGAATTATGTTAAAAAGGTTGAGGACGTACTACTTAGTAAGTATATATTCACCCTGCCCAAAGTTAGGGCATATGACACAATTATTTGGTCAGAATTGAGAACAGTAGTACTCTAAGCCAAATAAATTGATGGCTAGGTGGTATATATATATATATATATATATATATATATATATATATATATATATATAAAAAGTGTGGTATTCAATGCATTCTAAGCCAAATAAAGATGGGTAGGTGGTAGTATATATATGAAGTGTGGTATTCAATGCATTCTAAGCCAAATAAAGATGGGTAGGTGGTAGTATATATATAAAGTGTGGTATTCAATGTTGTGGTAGGTGGTATATATATTTTAGGATATATTTAGTGTAGATATTAAGGTGATTTTATTGTGTATATATTATCCTCCTCAACATTAAATATTGCTTAGCAGATTGTTCAATATATATATCACCCTTTCCAATATTAAATGCTGCTTAGTAGACTACTTATTGTTTGTTGTTTCAAAAATATAAAAAGTGGAATAAGTACATTGGTCACTTAATACCCTATGTTAGTATGAGATAGTATAACAACTTTGAGACATATCATATTTTTTATGGAAAAATATGATAGGGGCTTTGTTCCCTGTGTTGGTAGACCTCCACCAGGGAATAACTCACTCTATGATTGTATTTCTATGTGATTAATAGAAGTTTTGTACTTTTTAGTTAAAAAAAAAAAAACAAATAATATAACATTGTAATATTTTCATAATTATTAAAATTATAAATATGAGGAATGAAAACAAAAACAACCAATTTTACCTAATTTGTAAACAAAAACAACTAATGTGACCTAATTTGCTCAAGCAAGTTCAAAATCCCTGAGTGTATTTGGAAACAACTACAAAGATAAATAGAAAAACATCTTATCCTTGAAATTTTCAATAGTTAAGGTGTGGATTTTAAAGTGTTAACTTCAGAGTTTGTTGGAATGATTGGCTTTACAAAGGAGGTGATTAAGAAAAACCTAAAAATCTTGATTATTCCATTCCTTGCACTTAATTAAATTACAATTTTAAAAATAAATATGGAAATTGGAAAGGATTCTAAATGTTTTAAGTTTTTTACTTTCTTCTATTTTGTGAAATCCCACTTTGGGTTGTTTAGATTGTACACTGAGATTATGTAAATTTAACAACTCAAATATGAGATTGCAACAATTTTTGACCAGATTTTGGGCAAAATTGATAAAAACAAATACCCAAGTAAAACATTTAAAGTATGCTAATTAATATTGAAAATGCTAGAACTTATAAATTTCAAAATCACCTCCAAAGTATGCATAAAAAAACCACCAACTTAAATGTAAAATTGCTATGACATTTTTTGGAGTTGCAATTTCTACTCAAATTTTATAGATTTATTTATTTATTTGTTTAATTTTATTTAAAATTTAATGAGAAATTATTGAATCTTTAAAATTGAATAGTTAATTTTATATAATTTAAATGTTTTAAGGTTTTCAATAAATTAAATCTATTTTTACATTAAAAAATGCAATTTAAACAACATACAATTATGATTTATGTAATCAAATGATTTATGTAATCAAATTACTGAAAAAAACAAAAAAACAAAAAAACAATTAAACAATACCCATCCTAAATCCATTTAAATGATAAAAAAACAATCAAAATTCCAAAACAACCACCTGCCAATTTATGAAAAACACACAAGTCACATCACTCGGCATTGATAGATTTATTAAACACGTCATTGCTTGCTGCTTATTATTGCTGACGCGACCTTTTCAAAGAAAACAAACATTATACTTCCAAAAGTAGAAGAATAAATACGTTATATATTTTAAACATACATTATCACATATACATTATATTTATTCAATTTTTAATCTTAAAATGTGTATTACATTTATTGTGATAACATTGAATGTTTATTGGTAGCATTTTATAAAATTGCTATTTTAATGAAAATTTTAATGGAAATTGCTATTTTTGAAATTTCAATACTGTAGATGATAAGTTTGATTATGTAAGGTTTTGGTTAGATGGGTGAGGAGTGTGGAGACCCTAGCTCAAGTTTTAAAGGAGATAAACTTTGGGTTGCTTGGAAAATCAAGTTAGGTAAGTGGACGTCTTGGGCCTGCGTACGTGTCAAGGGGCTTGCTCAAGTATGAAGCGATCAAGAGGCTTGCTCAAGTATGAAGCGACCAAGAGATTGGGGTGCGTTGGCAAGAGGAGTGCACTAAGGTTGGGCACATCAGTCCCAAGGGGCATGATGATTGATGAGCACATGGGTTCATTTGGGCGACCGAGTCTGTAAAGAGGTGCGACGATTCATTTGGGCAATTGGATCCGCAAAGGGGCACGACGATTCTTTAGGACACATGGCTTCACAGAGGGGAGTGACATCCCCAAAGGACGCGACGATGCGCGGTGGTGACCTTTGGAGTTTCTATAAGAGAATAAGGGCACACAACCAAGGAAGGCAGATTTGGAAGACAAAAAGAGCAAGAAGAGCTTTGTGGTTTTAAGGCTGGCTTAGACGAAGAGGGGCGAGCTTGCTCAAGGAGCCAAGTCACTCCACATGGGAGGACTTGTGCTACCTTGAGGTGGACTCGGTGGATACAGTGGGGCAAACTTCTCTTGGGATGATTTTGGAGAAGTGGTCTAATCCTGGGTGACCTTGATATCAACATGATCTGGTTCTAGGTTCATTTAATGAAAGTATTAGTTATAAGATCGTTTTAATTGAACTTGACTGCATTAAAGGTGAAGAGATGTTCTTACGAAAGGCT
This sequence comes from Picea engelmannii, assembly GCA_009831015.1. Lineage (NCBI taxonomy): Eukaryota > Viridiplantae > Streptophyta > Pinopsida > Pinales > Pinaceae > Picea > Picea engelmannii. Next base: position 338,834 of record ML780467.1, read on the forward strand.
TGAATCCAAATTGAATATAATTTGGTGAATGTGTTGTTAGTCTCATAATCCATTATAACTTAATGCACTTAACAATCATAATTGTGGAAATAAAAACATGCATAAGAAAACATGAGACAAGATCAACACATAAAGCAAGAGATCACCAAATTGTTAACGGAGTTCACCAGTATGACTATGTCTCCGGATTCGCTGGAATATGAATTGCTTCATTATCTTTCCTTTAACAGGGCTAAAATCTTCTCACAAAATGTAGCACATTTCTTCAGACACCAGAATGATGAAATTCTCCCAAAAGGGGCTTACATACAAACCACAAGCATGAGTGTGTGTTTCTCTCCTCAAAGAGCTTCTCCAAAAGAGGCTCCAAAAGGGATTCCAAAAATCTCCTCCCAATCTCTCCCAATAAAGGGGTTTAAATAATTTTTCCTACCTCCATAACAAAAAAAGACAAGATCCATTTAAATTTAGGATCCAATAACTACTCAAGGACAACAATGAGAAAGGTCCTTAACTTCCTAGAGACTAAGAATCCACTTGTAATAAAGTGAGGAAAAGTCCAAGCCAACCCATGAGACCCTTAACTTCCTCCTTAAGACTAGGAAGTTAATTTGTGAGTTGTTTTTTCACATACAACTAATTTCCCCTTAAAAGTAGGAAACTAATTTGTGAGTTGGATTCTCACATAAAACTAATTTCCCATTTTTACAAATAATACTTGAGATTTCCACTCACTCCAAGTATTCTTTTTGTTTTTCCCTTTAAAATTAGGAAACTAATTTGTGAGTTGGATTCTCTCGCAAAACTAATTTCCCTTTTTACAATTAAATGAATAATACGTGACTAATACACGAGTTTCTCATACTTATTTTAAGTATTAATAATTTTTACAATTTAATTAATTCAATCATTCAAGCATTAATTATTCTTTTCCACCTATTATCAATCTTTTTAATGATTTATCCCATGGTGTGCAAAGTAGGAATTTTCCATGTGGAGTTCCTCCTGGATCAAACCTCCCCATAGAAAGCACTTTTGGTCCTCCAAAAGTATAAAGAGGAATTGTAACTTGAATATCCGCAACCAGCTTCTAGGAAGAGTCTTACACTCCATGATGCACTTCCCTGCTTCTTGATCTGCATAAAAAATGTTTCTGAAAATACCACACCCTTCTTCTCCTTCACCTTTTTTACTTTGGAATGAGGATGTCGATGCCAAGACTTGCACCAATGCAAATCTGCAACTGATTCCTTGATTTGCATAATAAATGTTTTGAAAGGCCGCACCCTTCTTCGGCTTCACCTTTATACTTCAGAATGAGGACGTCGATGCCGACACTTGCATCAATTCAAACCTGTAGATGACATTACACAATAACAATTTCAAAGAAATGTCGTACTTTCCAAGAGTTTATAAAACACTCATGGTCAAGTTTACAATGATTGCTAAATAGGCCTAGGAAAAGCAATGCCTTCTCACTCAATAGTGGCTATAAGACCCATTACAATGTTGCCAAGACATGCCTAAGAATACCAATGTCTCTCACTCAACCTTGGCTACAAGACCCATTACAATGTGCCAATAAGGCTTATAAGGTTTAGGCATAGAACAAAATACCTCTCACTCTCATCATCACTTTCAAGAGTGGTTAATTACAACCTTTTACATCATTAACATTAAGGTGAATACCCCCCAAACGTGCACTAGTGTCAACTCTATGGTTCTTAAAATCCCCCCATTATAAACATGCACACATAATAAACAAGGAAAATGCCATCATCATCACATGTGTCTCGCAATTCTGAGATTTTTTACTGTAAGCATGACTACCTTCAGTCGAAGTGTCAAAATGGTCTCTTACCGCACCATCTCAATTTGCATGTAAGGCTCAAACAATGAATTTACTACAATAATTTAGATCTTCCTTCCCTACTGCGGTACTCAAAGATCACCAGAATATGCAACATACATTCATCCTCTTGCAATTCTCAAAAAGAGGAAAAACCATAAATGCATAAAATTTACATTGGTTTTCGTGCCAAGGCGCTCATAGCACCAACATGTCAGTCTCGTCATTCTACAACTTTTGACTATAAACTCTACCTGTTCTGAAAAGTGAAACTCTGCCTTGAAAAATGTTCCATTCATTAATGAAAAAAGTGGGCTTTTTCCATGAGCCTTGAAAATTTGCTTCTTGGATCCAAATTCTAACTGCACTAGTGGATTCGTGGTGAAAAATCGTGCAAAAATGACTATAAATTCGTAAAATTCTGACACTGTCACTTCTAGATCCCTTGGGCCCTCTGCCTCAATTTGCATGGCATGCATTAATGACAAAAGTGGGCTTCTTCCATGAGCCATGAAAATCCACTACTCAGATCCAAAATCTAACTGCACCAGTAGATTCGTGGAAAAAAATCATGCAAAAATGACTGTACTTTCGTCCAATTTTGTCAATGTGACTTCTGGACCCCCTCAGGCTCTCTACCTTGAAATGCATGCCAAATAGGTCATACAACATGCATTAAATACTTGTATAGATCTTGAAATGCATGGTATTCATATGTTGACGTCACTGCCACGTATCGTGTTGCTAGTGGGCCATGTGACACCTCATTGGGGTGCCACGTGTCACTTTTCCATTGGGTCGTTTGGCAGCCCGAAAATGCCAAATCGACATGCCACATAGTAGCCTCTCTTACTGCCATGTCAACATGATGACATCACCTACCAACTATGCACCACGTCAGATGATGACATCAGCACCACATCAACATGTACGACCTACCACGTCATCGTACGGTCAATGCCATGTCACCCTAAATGGTTTTTTTATTATGTGTACGATTGCCACATTATTGACTTGCGTCAGTGCCACATCAGCCTATACGGATATGCTAGACCATCATATAGTCAGTGATATGCACCCCCTATAAAATAAATAAATCTTAATTTGTAATCTATATAAAGATATAAAGATACTTGGATATAGCATATAGTCCCTTCGTGTTGTAGCCCCCAAAGGGAAAGGCATAGGGAGGCACACAATGTATGCTTAATCTATATAGCTTCATATATTAAAGAAGATTGGATATAGATAAAATAGTTATCACCTTGTACTGTCTGCTAACTATGCGTACGGTTTCCATGTCATCGACCTAGTTAACACCACGTCAACTATATAGTATGCCATGCAAGAGGCCCAGTCAACACCTTTGTAAGCTGCCACATCATGGTAACATCATCTTCCATGTCACGGTAGTACTTCCCAGTTAGTCACCACATTATGATGACATCATCAGACCAGTCACTGCCACACCAACTTTACGGTTTGACACGTCATCTTGTATGACTTGCCACGTGATCCAGGTGGATATTGGTGGCCATCCACTTGTTCCATATTCCAGTTGGCTCATCTGGACAGTTTTCAGTTCAACATGTTTCTCTGTAAAGGGGACATTTCTTTGTAATTATGGCTTATGCACTTATGGGGCTGTCCTGAAGCCCTACACAACATCCAGGTGGATATTGGTGGTCGTTTTCCTATTCCAACTGGCTTATTTTGGAAGTTTACATGTCAGTACATCTTTTTCTACTTCCAGGGTTGTTTTAGGGCTCTAAACATTGTTTTATTGGCTTGCCACAGTCAAACTGTAGAAGGATTCAAAGTTTGATGACATAATGGGTATTTCTCGAAAAGACCTTTCCAACGAGCTATCACGTGCCTAAAACGGATATTGTATGCAAAAGTTATGACACCGGGAAGTTAATGTACTAACTTACCCCAACAGGGCCACATGAATTTTGGTGTTTCATCTCCTAGGGTTAGGTTTTTTGATGTCTAGGGTTTTGGCATTCATGTTATCATAAAAGGCCTTTAGAGCGTCATTGTAATCATCTTCTTGCGAATGAGCATAGCCGTCACATCTCTTCTCAGAGATAAAGATGCCACCATTCTAGCGGATCTTGCACTTTGTATTTTTACAGTCTCTGTACAATTCTTTCATTAATAGAAATCATGTGTTGTTGTATTTCTCTATTTCTGGCATTTTTTATGTGTATTTCAGTGTAATATCTTTGCTTTCATTTCATTCCAAAAATAATCCGGATCAGTGGTATCAAAGCAGGTTGGTCTTGATCATTTTCTAGTGCATGTACCCAACAAGGTTCGAGTATAGCAAGTTGGGTCTCGAGCTTGTCTCTCTTGAGGACAACCGCTCTTGCACACCCAAGAAACCCTCTATGGCGGCAAAAAAGAAAAATGACGGAGCATAAGATTCTTAACATGTTGCTTGAGAAATCTCTCACGTGATAGAGGGACGAGATGATGGAGAATTTTTCACACATCCTTCAATGCTTGTCGATAGAAACAAAGGCATCTTCATCAAGTGGCCATTTTGGAGGAACCTCTCCCTTCAAGGTACAAGTTAATTTTGGTATTCTCATATTTGAAGGTCAGATAGATGTGGATTCCTTAGAAAAATGGTTAAATCTGCTAGAAGGTTATTTCTCTGTTCAAAAATTTTTTGACAAGGAAAAGATCACCTTCACATTCATCAAGGCTCTCCCCCATGTCAAACATTGGTGGGAAACTTACTAGGAGCAAAGTTCCATAGAAGAATATGGAATATATGGGGTCAAGTCCACTTCGTATTTTTTTGTGGATGTGGTCAAGGAAGAATACTACTATTGATAACTATGAAGACTAGTACATAAGATGGACCACACTGTAGCAAGAGACGAGCCAAACAGTGTTGGAGTTCACAAATACTTTCCATACCTTGCACACCAAGCTGGGTATCAAAGACTTTGAGTGACATCTGGTTCTGAAATACCATGGGGATCTGCATAGGTACATCCAAACCGAAATGAATTTCCTAAACATCTCATCATTTGGAGCTTCCTATTGATATCTTGTCAAAATCGAGCAAAAATTTAGGCACCAGAACAAATGGGAGTTCGGGTCTGCAAATCCGCAACAAAGAAATCATGGTAAAGACGACCCTAATTAAAATCCACCAGACAACCAGTCTAAGACACAAGAAAAGAAGGGTAAAGGAAATATGAAGAATGACACTAGGAATTGATGCGACTTCCACAAAATCCCCTGACACAACATCGATGAATGTTTATCGAAACAATCACTAGTGGTCGAGGTCAAAGATAAGGAGTTGAACCCTGATTCAGAATTTGTTGCAGAAAATATTGAAAACAAATAGATCATTGACGTAGACCCCACTACTATTTTCGCAACCACAACAATTCAACCAGAAGAACCAATAGATCCTGAAGAAGGGGAGCACCTATTCCATTCAGAGATGTGGGTGAAGGGGACACCGTTGCATTTCATTGTTGATAATGACAGCCAGAAGAACATCATCTCAGCTAAGGTCATCAACAGTTGGGGTTGTCGACAAAACCACACTTGCAACCATACAACATCGAGTGGCTTCACCAGGGAAGATGTAGTGTACCTTTTTACACTACTCAGGTTTTCAACCTCTCAGTTACCATTATGTACACGTCTTTTGCATAATTCGTACAGAAATTTTAAGCAAATGCATTTAAACAATTAAACACACTTAAATCTCAGAGTAAAATATATAAGTTGCTGCTACAATTAAACAAGCCATAGCATTCAACAGTAATTCCATTACACGGCAGAAACATGATACATAAATAGCTCAGTCATGCAAAAAATGATCAGAGCATAATTCAGAATAATTATCTTTTAACAGCTGTAGAAATCACCAACCAAGTGCAGGCTTCCCACGAACCTCCCAGCCGTAGACCACACTGCTCCTCAACTCAACAGTGGGTCACCCCCGAGATGGGACTGAGCTCCACCCCAGGACAAGGAATCCAGACTCAGGCTGAGGTTATAGGGAAAATAATCACTCACAACCACCAGGAAGGAATTCTCTCCCAGGAATCTCCCACGCTCACTGCCCACAGACCCTCATTCCCCACATGCCTATTCCACCCCAGGAGAGTGCACCTTCCCTGTCACCTGGACAGTTCTTCGGATGCCAGTCTCCCTTGCCTTGGGTTACAGGAACAGACCGGACCGGAAGTCTTCGGGTTCTGTAGCAGCTACAGGGTTCCTTCCAGGAGCTCTCTCCTTCCTCTGCGCACTCTCTCACCTGGAGGAGTCACTCATAGGCCAACAAGCCTCACGCAGTCTAGTACTGCGTGGCCACAACAACCCACGGGGAAAACAAACAAAGGCTTCCCAAACCGGTTCAGCAGTCACAGGATGATCTCACGGTGTTGGTTCTGGAAACACGTGACAACAATCCACGCAGTAAATTACCCAGACTCCCTGGTTTTGAATGGGTAAAGAGTGAACTGGCCTTTCAAACGGACATAATCTTCTCGGCTCTCAGAACAGAGGGCATACACGTATTTTTGCAGAACAAACACAGGCTTTACGGCTTTCAGAGATGAACTAGGGTATTCTGGCAGAGTTCGTATCCGGTTCCACCCTCAGAGGTTCGGGTCTGAATGGAAGAGAAGATTTCCCCCCCCCATGGTTCATCTTGGCGATTATATTTGCATGCACCAGGGTTGACACTTGTCACCCTGGGAACTGCATGCATTCCACAGCGTGCATCACCTTGCACGTTCCCTTTTCAAAACTTAGGATAAACAGAAATGCACATGTCTCTTTTTGAAATAATATTAAAATATTATTTCCAGGTTGAGGCCCCTAGGCTCATCACTCAGCCCCTTTCCCACCTTCCAGCCCCTAGTTCCTTGTCCACTCTGTGGATGCTCAGTCCCCCATCACTCATTCATCGTGGTCGGTCTGCACTTGGCGGTGTTTATATTTTATTGATGTGCTGCATATATATACAGATACAAAATCCAGGCCCTTGGCCTTCAATCCTTAGGCTCTCTAGCCTAATCAAACACATAAGCCTACCGGATTATACAAAACTTGGCTCACCAGCCTATAACACATATTTACAATCTCTTTCAGATCATGGTTTACATCGAGGCTTGGCCTTGGGGACACTACAATCCCCTCCCCTTATTTTTGCACTGTCCTCAGTGCCACTTTACATAGCATCTGCAAGCTTTTCAAAATTTTCAAAAAGATGCGGGTACTCTGCCCGCATAACATCTGCATGCTCCCATGTCGCTTCCTCAGGACCGTACCAGGTCCACTGGACCTTTACAAGATCTATAGCTCGATTCCGAAGCTGTTTTCTTTTCCTGTCCAATATGCGTACAGGATGCACTTGCTGGACACCTTCTGGTTCCACCTGGATCACAGTCCAATCGATAACATGATTAGTATCAGGTACATATTTCTTAAGCAGTGAAACATGAAACACATTATGTACAGTCATAGATGCAGGTAATGCAAGCATGTATGCAACTGGCCCA
>ML780467.1:366997-379223 GCA_009831015.1 Picea engelmannii
GGGGGGGGGGGGTCTGGAATGATCTGTCCACCGTAGATTTGGGTGCAATCATCTGGACCATTGATACATGATCGGAGCATAAGTGAGGGCGCAGACAAAACATGTGCCTAGAAAACTTTGGATAAATGCTTTTTCATGGGTTTTCTCCAAACTTTTCATGACTACACCACCAAGAGGTTAGTCGAGCAACATTTAGGTATCCAAATCATGGTGCAACATTAATCATCAAACTGGTTCTTATTTAAATGAAGAAACAATGCAACTAACCTATATTCTAACCTAGTTTCCTATGACAGTTAACCCAGATTAGACTGTTGGGTTAAGAATTTACTCTACCCTGGGGCTATCTGACCAAGATTAGACAGTCTAGCCAGATTTATTCACTAATCTAACCTATACAATTTGGCTAAGATTAAACTGTTTAGCCAAACTCATTCACTACCCTATCAACATCAAATTTAAAAAGAACTTGGCCATGCTTGAAAGGTATGGACCAAGTTACTATTATTGCATGGGGCTTTTATTGAATTCTTTTATGCCCTCTTTTCTTTTCTTTTTCTTTTCTTTCTTTTTTCTTTTTCTTTTTCAAATTATTTGCAGAATGAAAAATCATTTGTCAACAAAAACACTAGAGACAAATAATATCCCAGTCACCAGTTGATCCTATAACTTATAGGGTGATAACAGTGGCTCCAATTGGGGATGGTACTTGCCCTGTGAAGTGCCAAGAATCCTGGTTCGTGCCATTCTGAAAACTTCTGCCTAGTAGCCTTCGTTGATTGATTGACTTTATTCTAAAAAATTGGATGAACAGTGGTCAGCAGCTTAGGGCCTTCTCTTCGGGCTTCAACCAACTGACTAATTTTCTTCACTCAGAAAATGCAGGCGAAAAATAAAAATGGTATGTACAATGGTGGGTGAAAACTCGAATCTCTACTGAGGTGGAACATAATGTTTCAACATTCTTCCATTTACAGGTCCTCCTGGCAGATCTGTCCCATCAACGTTGTTCAACAAAAAAGTGTTGTTTCCTTTGAATGCTTGGATCATGTATGGTCCTGTCCACAGACTGTCAAATTTTCCATGCTTTCCCTTGTCTTCATTTCTGGCGTCCCATCTCAGCACCAAATCTCCTAACTTGAAATCATCTTCCTTGGTTCTTTTGTCAAATATCTTCTTGATGTTTTCTTGGATTACCTGAGTCTTGTTGAAAACTTCTTCCCTAGACTGCTGCAAATGGATCATCTGGTTGATCCTTCTCTGTGAGTCATTTGGCTTGGCTTGTACATATTGAAGCAACTTCATGACAGTGACTCCTAAAGAAGTGGGGAAAACTGCCTCTGTGCCATAGACCAGATGGTATGGTGACATACCGATTGACCTTTTGGTGGTCAGTCTGTCAGCCCATAATGTGAACACCAACTTGTTATGCCACGATTTCTTGTTTTCCTGCAACGTTTTCTTGATGATATTTACCAAGGTTTTGTTTGAAGATTCCGCCAGCCCATTCCCCTGAGGGTAGTAAGCTATGGAATGCCCCAAACCAAAGTGATATTGGTTGCATAAATCTATGAGCTTCTTCGACCGAAAAGTAGCTGCATTATCAGCTATAATCTTTCTAGGACATCCAAAACGAGACAAGATATTATTTTCAAGGAATTTGATAATAACAGTGTCAGTGGCTTGCCTGCATGGTACTGTTTCGATCCATTTGGTAAAATAATCGGTGGCAGTGAGAATCCACCTGTGTTGGCCTGAAGAAGGGGGGTGTATTTCTCTAATGAAGTCCAGTCCCCATTGCTGGAAAGGGGCTTCAACTGAGATCCGTTTCAGGGGGAGAGGGAGGAGTCTCCTTTTGCCTTCAAACAGTTGACATTGATGACATACAGTCACCTTATGATGTACATCAACGAATAGTGTGGGCCAAAAGAATCCAGCTCTGAGTATTTTGTTGGCTGTGACCTTCCAGTTTAGATGACCACCACATTCTCCTGCGTGAAATTCTTGTAACACTTTGTCAGCTTCATCTTTCAATAAACAATTTAACAAAATGCCTCCAAGATCTTTCCAATACAAATTGCCTTCTAGAATACATAATTTTAAGGCTTTCAACTTTAAAAATCTAGCTTTAGTCTTAGTCAAACCAGGGGGAGCTTGTAGATTTTTAAAAACGAATATAAGGTTTGCGTACCATGGAGAGTTGAGAAATACATCTCACACTTGGAGTCGCCATCTCGCCCTGTTCATCTACTGCAGCTAAAAAATTAATGTCAAGAGCATGGAAATTTGATTCAGCCATTAATTTTGCTAGGCCTTGACCCTTGATTAGTTTTGTAGGCTTAATCTCTATATCGTATTCTAAAATGACAACAATCCATTTTTGCCTTCTTCCATCCGGATTATCCTGTGACAAAATGTCTTTTACTACCGCATTCAGAACATATGCAATGGTATGGGAATGGAGAATGTAGACCCTAAAATATTTTATAGCTTTTACCAAGGAAAAAGCATGTTTCTCCATTATCTTGTAATTCAGAGCAACGTCTCTTAACACTTTACTAAAGAAAGCTATGGGTTGTTCATACCCTTCGTTGTTCTTTTGTAGTAATACCGTTGCTATAGTATGTTTGGAAGCGAAAGAAAAAAGATAGAAATCCTTAGTAAAATCAGGACTGATCAAGACAGGGGCCTCTGTGAGTGCTCGTTTGACTTGTTCGAAAGACTGTCTGGACTCAACGTCCCATTTTATTTTTACATCCTTTTTAAGCATGTTTGTAATGTTTCTGAGGAGTTCTGCCAGATTGGGAATGAATCTTCGTAGAAAGTTTATTCTCCCGATAAAAGACTGTAGTTCTTTAAGGTTTCTTGGGTGTTCTAATTTTTGTATGGCCTCGATTCTACTGGGGTCTATTTTGATTCTGTCCTTGGAAATGATGTGTCCTAGCAGTTTTCCTTCCTCTAGCCCGAAGAGGATTTTCTTAGGATTTAAAGAAATCCCAAACCTTCTACATTTCTCAAAGACTCGTCTGAGGTGCCGCAGGTGTTCGTCATCAGATCGGGAAAACACAGTTACATCATCCAAATAAATGACAATAAACTTACCTGATTCTTCCAAAAAGGAGATATCCATCGCTCTCTGGAAAGTGGCTCCAACGTTCATCAAACCAAAAGGCATTTTCACATACATGAAAGTGCCCCATGGTGTGGTGAAAGCGGTTTTGTCTTGGTCATCCGGCTGAACTAAGACCTGATTCTAACCCGAGAAACCGTCCAACAAAGATATTCGACTGGATCCGACTACCCTTTGAAGGATGTGGTCCATTTTCGGCAAGGGGTAATTATCCTTCAGGGAGACCTTATTCAGATTTCAAAAATCTATGCAAAGTCTGATTTCCCCAGATTTCTTACGTGTAGGGACCAAATTAAAGACCCATTTGGAAAAACGTAACGGTACTATGATTTTGGCATCGTACATTTTTTTTATTTCCTTTTCTATCAGAGGGAGCAACTTGGGATTTATCCTCCTAAGTTTATGTCTGAACGGCTTTTGGTCTTCCTTTAATGGAATCCTGTGTTGTATGATGCTAGTATCATAATATTTCAAATCCTCATAACCCCAGGCAAAGACATCCAAATATTCTTTGAACAACTCAATGTATTTGAGTTTTTTCTCAGGGGGTAATGATTTAGACAATTTGACCATCATGGGTTTCTCTTCAGTCTTTATATTGCAGTCTTCTACCTCTTGTCCACTGGCTTCAATTTTTGGTTTTTTGGCTACATCGTTAAAATCAAACAAATCCTCTAAAGGAACTAGGCCCCTAGGTAAAACGTTACTTTTCAACTGCAGAATATCAGTCTCCATCTCATCATCGCCTAGTTCTCCTGAATCTACACTATTTACACTATCAATTTCAAAATCTAATCTATTTACATTTTCATCCTCGTTCTCTAAATCTATATTTGTACATTCAAAATCATTTTTACACTGCAAAAAGTCTTCGATTTGATCATCATTACCAAACACTTGCTAGTACCTGATATTATCGAGAATGGTTGGTTTGCATTTTACCTCTACCGTGTATGGGCGAGTCGAGCGGAAAGGAATCTTACATGTGGCTACTGACGTAGCCAATCCGTCCGCCAGAATGTTTTGTCCCCTCGGCATTACCTGCAAGTCAACTTCAGTGAAACATCTAAGGGCATCAAGAACAACCTTCCTATAAGCTCTAAGACGTGGGTGTTTCATAGTGTACTCACCTTTGATTTGCTTGATTATCAACTCAGAATCACCTCTTACCATAATCTATTTAGCACCAACTCTTTTCAAAAGCTTCAGACCGAGCATCAAGGCTTCATACTCGGCAATATTGTTAGTACATTGGAAATTTAATTTGTAAGAATGGTTTTCTGAATACCTATTTCTGTGATTATGCAACCAGACTCCTGCTCCAGCTCCTTCTTTGCTTACTGCTCCATCAAAATCCATGCTCCAGAAATCAGCGGGTAACTCTTCAGTTATCATGCTTTTCATTCTTGCTACCTCAATGATTTCTTGGCCTTCGTCCTGACTAGATGTATCTTCTGCTAGCTAAGCATGTTTCTCTCTCGTGTCACCATCATTGTACAAGATAAAAGAATACAAGTCAGAATGCGCGAAGTAAAGAGGATAGTTGTGTGGTTTTTCCTGGCTACTGACCATGTACTTCATCAATGTTTCTCTGTATAGCCTTCTTTGTTACCCGAAAACTGGGATAGTGGCATAAGACATATCTAGTTCCAGGGTGCCTCTCAACTTAGCCCCCCAAGAATGGGATAGCAACATTCCATACTTCGGAGGGATGTCTGCAACTACCACATCCATTACCATGCTCTTTGCAGGAATCTGAACCAAGGTGATACATAGGTCCTTGATCAGACCAATACATCTAACTTTACTGGAGTCTAATGAATGTAGATCTTTATAAGGTCTAGTGACCTCCAGCCCCAGTTTCTCCATCACTGCTTTAGGCATCAGATTGTGGGAAGCACCCGAATCCAGCATAGCGTTGTGCAAGATCAGGTCATGTATATTTAGACTGATGTAAAAAGGAGCGACATCACCATTATCGTCTCGGCCATCTACTTCAGGTCCGAACAGAAGTCCAGGTTGATCATCTGTTAGGTTTACGGTATCTGAATGATTTGCTGATCCAATGGTTAAGGCCTTCGTGCCTATGTCAGGTTAAATGGTTAGTGCTTTAATCACCTGTGAATGATAAACGTCTTTATTCATCAACTCGAAAAGTGGAATGGGAATTTTTACTTTGGCTAATTCCCCCTCAAGGTTGAAAGGTGTAGGAGCTCTGCCTTGGCTCATCAATTCTGGTTTGTCCACCATATTCTTCTGTCCAGAAGTACTTGGTGGATTAATAGGTGAAACCTCGGGCTGTGACGACCTTTTCATAATAGTAAGGTTTTTCTTCACGGGAGCTTCGACAGTGCTCTTCTCAGGAATCTTTTCGGCAGCTGGCTTAGAGGCCTTCTTGGTTTCGACTACCTTCTTCATTTCAATCGTCTTTTTTGGGGAAATCCCTTCTGTCTTTTTACTCCGCAGATTGTACTGCCAGTGTACCTCCAAAATGGCATTTTTGAATGCCTGTTGTTCTACATCTTCAGCTTCTTCACTTACTTTGGTTTGGTTGAGAAGAAAAAGTTTTTTCTCTTCTTGGGTAAGGAAAATAGCTTCGTTATCATGAATACCCATGAGATTTATGTGATTATCCTCCATTTCTTCGATTACTTCCTCTCCTTCATCAGCATAATTTTCTTGTAAGGGAGGTCTGATCTGCTGATCCAGACCTCTCTGCTCTCTTTGATCTCTAGGATCTCTCTGTCTGATTTGAGGAGGGTTTCTCCTAAAGTTAGGGTTCCAAACCTGAGGAGCTGGTGGGTTTTCTCTTGGAGGATTTATGTCCGACACAGTAAGTCTTTCCATCATTCTTTCCATTACTCTGGCCAAAGAATCCAATTTGGAATCTGAGGTTGACGTGGAAGGTTCTTCTTTAATTGTGACTCTCCTCTCTAACCTCTGACGTGCCCTTTTTGCCAACAAATTGGCCTCCACACTTATTGCACTTTTTTGCATGTCTTCCAGGGTGGTAGAATTTCTTTCTCTTAGTTGGTATGACATGTCAGCGTCAAATCCATCAGGGAATTTTATCAATGCCAAACCCTGTGGAGGTTTGATTTTAGCTGGGATTGCTTTGTACAGGTTATTGAAACGAGTGCAGTAATCTTGCACTGTCTCACCTTGATTTCTTCTGATATTTTCATATTTAGATAAAATTTGTAGAGGGTTTTTCTTTACCTCCCATCTGTCTAGAAAACTCCTTTGGAATGCGGTAAGGTCAAGGACTGAGGCAGCACACAACCCTTTGTACCATTTTTTAACGTCACCTGTCAAACTTTGGGCAAACAATCTCATTTGAACGTCAGCTTTATCTACTTCATGCAGATCATAATAATCATTCATTTTATCTACGTGTTGTTGTGCACTCAAAGGTCTGGTTGCATCGAACTATGGAAGTCTCATTTGATAGTCTTGGGGCATGGCATGAAGAGGCGCAGCCAACACCAAGGGAGCATATCGATCTGCCATGATGGGTAGAGGAGGTGGGATAACAGACTGGATGATCGGTGAGGTAGTGACTGACGACGAGGATGAGGAAGGACTGGATAGCACTGAGGGAGTGATTTGCGGCTTAGCAGTGAGAGACAAAACTTCAGGGGTTTGGGGTTGCAAAACAGTTGGGTCAAAAATGATTCTAGTCACAAAACTATCGGACCGTGTTCTAACCAGGCTTTGTTGGGAAAAGATGTCAAGGTCAGGGTTTTGAAAGGTAACAGGTTCCCCTGAAAAGGAAATGGACTTATGCAAGGGAGTATGACTCACTGAGCCTTCAGCGATGGTATTTTTCCTAAGCAACTATTCTGGGTTATCTGTCACTATCGCAGGTTCTGGGTCTGGATGAGATCGAGTGTAAACTTTCTTGGGAGCCAAATTTATTTTTGATTTTTTATATATATACTTTTTAGTTTTATGAGTCCGAAAATAATATGTACAAAGTCTAATCAACCTCTAAACATTACTTTCTTCTCAAATTTGCAATATTCCAGGAACAAACTTTCTTTTTAGGGAAAAGAAAACGTGCAGTTATAAATCTTATATGTTCTGTCCCTAGTGGAGTCGCCACTATGTTAGCACTCTGTAAATTTCCTAGAGGTTGACGACAGAAGAAATATACAAAAGGTAACTTTATCCAACCACTTTTGAAGCTGGGATCTAGCCCTTCCAACTTCAGAGAGGGATCTCTCTATAAGCTATGTTTCCAATTTTAAATATTAGGCTAGGTAAAGAAATACGTCGGTTTTGTTGTCAAAGTATTATTTTGAATTGGTTGAGACAGTCTACACATCCATTGGGCTATGGGGTCTGTGTTATAATAAAATATGAAATCCAAACCAGAAACACAAAGGAAAACTTTCACAAGGCGAGATAATATAATCACTGGATTCTTCAATAGCATAAATGATGAATAGCAGAAAAGATGAGAAAGATAATTTCAACAAAGAAGCAATTAAGAATTTCTTTATTGAAAACACCAGAAGATAAAAACTAAAATCTTTCGAGTAAGAAACAGGGTATACGAGATAAATCCTGCAACATTCGTTACTCTTAAAGATTAGATTTCAGAAAATAGTATGATAACAAAGCGAGAATAGCATTCAACTTAGAGAGAAAAACATCACCAGTGAATACACGCAAGAATCCTGTAAAGTGACTCCTTTTTATTAATGGAAGATCTCTTAAAAAATATTACAGTCTGATAGCGTCAGGGTGTGAAGATCAACAACCCTCAATACTTCAAAAGATGAAGTATTTATAACTCAAATTACAAACGTTCCTGTCATTAATGACCAGGACGTGCTAAATCTATTTTTAGTCTAACTAACTTAACAAATTTCCTAAATCTAGGAACTGCTTGATGATGTGGTGTAACTGCACGCTGATTTCAGGGTGGGCCGTTGATGAAGCCTCTGCACGACCTCATCTGACTAGACAAATGACTGGACTGGTACAACTCATCTGCTACTCGATCAGATCACAGAGCTCCTCCCATCAGAGATGACTAGGCACATTGACTTTGAGTAGCCTCCGATACACTTCGTTCATTTCTGTGTACTTGGCGAAGGTAGGCTTGGTGAGGAAGATGTATCGAATCTAATGTTGGATACTGATGTCCCACTGAAGAGCGTCTAGAAACACCTTACTGGTGATTCTCCCTTGAATTCCAACAAACTTTGAGTTGTCCTTGGCCACATCGGCCAATCTCTTCTTGTAGTCCGGGAGTGTCATCAATTTATCGTTGATTACCTTCAGACCAGGTAGACCTTTCTTCTGTAGAGCCTCAATCTTACTAAAGAATCTTTGTACCCCTAGTTCCATGGCCTGAACCTTTTCTTCCAGCTAAAGCATTAATCCTCTCTTGGTCAAAACTCTTTTGACCTCAAGGATGGTCTCTGTTGTGTCTTCAATTTTCAGCTCTTCCAGCTCTTCCCTGGTCTTAGAATTAAGGAACTTGATGATCTTGTTCACCTGTGTTGGCATGTCTCCCAATTCTACTCTGATCTTCTCTATGGCCTGTTTGCTTCTCTGTACCAATTCATTCTTCTCAAACATGATCTGGATCATGGGCCATATCTCGTTCATGGACTTAGTGATGTCTGTCCATACACTCTCTTTAACCTCAACCAAAGTCTTTCCTGCCACTGTTTGCTTCCGGAGCTGCTGTAGCTCCTGCTTGAGATACTCTGTCACCTGCTTTTCCTTGGAGAGGCTGGTTTGGAAGGAATATTTGAGTTCCTGAAGGTTCTCAATCTTCTTTTTTAGCTTGCTGATCTCTGTTTCCTGCAGGTTCATCTTTTCCATGGACTTAGCCAGGTCGGCTATCTTCTCCTGGGATGTCAATGGAGTCGCCGATGGGACTGTTGTCACTTATGCTATGCTCACTCCTGAAATTGGAATAGCACTCAATGGAATGACTTCCATTGGCTTCAGTTGCTATTTCTCTTTTAGCAGCTTCTCCATCTCAGCTTCCATCTCCTTAAGTTGTGCGTTCTGCTCCATGAGCAGCTTGAGCATTTCATCCTTCTCTCCTTCTTTCTCTGCTATCTCCTTCACCTGCGAATGCTCTGTGGGAGGGAGATTCAGTTGTTTCCTCAAGGAGGATATGTCAGCATTCTTCCTTTTTATCAGTTCGTCAGCTGCGTTCATGTTTGAAGGATCGTAACCGATCTTGAGGACCATCTCCTCCAAAGTTTTGATCCTATTGTCCTTTGCAAAGGACGATATCTTCTCCAACTTGAGATGTGTTTGAACAATGTTCAGGGACACCTACAATTTGGACGCAGAAGTGGAAGCATGCGCCAATGTATAGAAAACCATTTCCCCTGTCTTCTTGTGAAGATCCATCTGATCGGCCGGATGCACGTCCTTCGTCTGGAATTGAAAGGTGGCCCTTTTATAGTTAGTGATCACCTTGGGGTTTGGTACCTATGCCTGGAGGAATTCCATATGCATTCTTCCCTTCTCGGTGTCGAATGCCGACAACAACCTATGTTGCGCAGTCGACGTCTGCTTCCAGAACTGGGTGCAAGTATTGTTGGTCAGGGTCTGGTTCCTTTTCTTTATCAGCTCATATTTTTCAAAAATGCTCAACTTGGGCCCTACCTTGCCTGGCTGAGTGTTCAATGGGGAGTCTGTGGATTTCTTCGGCAATGCTGGGGTGATAACCTTATGGAGGCTCGAACCGAAGGGTGGAATACCAACTTTGGTCACTGTAGTAGATGGGGCTTGTTTTTCCCCGGTCGGGCCAGGAACTGCAACAGTCTTAGGCCTCTTGGTATGCAGCTGGAATTCTTCAGAAGATACCTCTATGACAGGCGGAGATAAATGTTTCCTCGGCCTTTTCTCTTTTGGGACCCGTGGCGTGGTCGTTTGTGACACAGTGGCCGATGGATCTTGCTGCTCTACTTTGATCAATGTGTTAGGTTCCCAGGCTGACTAATTTGTGAACTTCTCAACTTCGGGCCTGGACTCATGAACATATGGGATGTTTTTGTTCTTCACCCTCATCTCTGAGATGATCCCACATGGATCATAATGCCATGGGAAGCTCATGAAGAACTTCATTTCCCTCAGCATCCTTTCTGCTTCTTCCCCAGCGCCCCGATTATTGCATATGAAGGAGCCAAACTGCCCCTTGATTCTAAGGTGTTGCTTTTTCTTCAATGATACAAAATGGATATCATCTGAATTTATAATCTGCCTTATATATTCCAATGCGAAAATTCTAACAGGCATGTACTTGGGCAGCTTATACGGTGCCAACTTGCACCCGTATACTCTGATCTCAGTATAATTTTGATACAAGTACCAATTCCCGGTCTTTGTGTTGTCCGGGAGATGCAGGATTCTCTGAACTTCATCGTTTATCCGAGGCTCGGGCCTGCTGCCTAGCATACTTACCACAGGGTGGTAGAATTGGTCGATGAACTCCTTGAAACTGAAATCAGTGTAGTTGTTCTTGAGCAAGGAGGTCCATGCTATGACTGCCTGAGGTCTACCATCTCCATCCATCTTCTGCATGGAAAAACCAAATTTATCCGCCTGGAAAAAGACGAACAAGTATGCTAGTATCGATGAGTATCTGAACATGCCTTCTGTGCTGAAATTCACGAACTGTTCGTGAATATTGTCTACCAAGAATGTGTTGAAGTCAAACTGGGTGGTGGGATTTTCATTGGTAGAGAATATGGATAGAAAACCCAGAATGGGTTCATCTACCCATTGATTAGAATAGTATCCTAACAAAGCACAAAGGGATGAGATGACTTGGTTTCCTTTGGTCGAGAACATGGAAGACAGGTAAGGAGGATTTTTGGAGGGGAATTGAGTGGATGGGGGAAGGAAAAGCTCGAATATTTGAGCTCTTTTGGGGAAGGTCATTTTCTGTTATAATTCTTTAAGAATTTCTAGGTTGAAGGGTGACACAGAGTTGGCTCGGGGGATATGCATCATCTGGTCTATGGATTCGGGTGTGATGAGGAAAAGAAACTCTCTGGATGAGGAGAGGACGACTCTTTTCTCGGGAATGTAGTGGGCTTGACACTTGAGAGCGAAATCGGGAAAATGGTGGATCTGAGGGAAGAGGTAGAGGGGTAAATTGGACTCCCAGAGTCCAATTTCATCGCTCTGGTCCAGGAAAACTTCCCTGAGCCATGACTGAAGGTCAGAGAAATCAAAATCGCATTTTGTATCTGCGATTAATTGGTCTTTGTTGACCAGTGGGATCCTGTCCAGGTTGACAGGAAGCGGGAGAAACAGATTCTCCTCTCCTTCTGCTTGTTTAGACTTTGGCGCCATTTCTGCAACAATACCTGCAATAAAACACAACGTTAGTGGGGGCGACTGACTGTGGATGAGGACAACAGACTATAACGGAGGAGTAAACGGGGTGAAATTCTATGGTGCGATGGGTAAATGGTGAAAATAGGGAGAATAATGGTAGTTTTAAGTAAACGGGGGTCGGTTGGGCACATGAGACAGGTCAGTTGGGTAACGGATAGGTTATCCAGTAATAAATGGCCAACGGATCACTTTGAGGGTGAGATGGTGGGTGACGGTGACTGAGGGATATGGACGGGTGACGTGGAAGCTATCGATTGGAGGTAACGGTCATAGTGAGGGGATTGCCACGAGCGAATGGGGGGTAGGAACTGACAGCAGTTACGGGACGTGATTGACTCAGGAAAGGTGGAAAGGTGACGTCCAGAGGTGACGATGGTAAGTCAGACAGTAGGCAGTGATGGAAATCGGGACCATTAAAATGATGCCACGTATAAAGAGGGGCCTGCCAGAAGAAAGATACCATTTCGGACCCCCCCCCTTGGTTAAAAGAAGATCATCTGGGGGGGTCCAAAATCCATTTTGGGCCGTTGATCTGTGCGCCTGTTTCTGAGCCACATATCTATGCGCTCTGTTTATGACACATTCTGGACCCCCCCCGCCAGTTAAAGGCAGAACGGACCGGGGGGTCCGGAATCCAACACTGATCATATATCTGAGTGCTTGATCTTGAGCCGTCCAGATGCGCGCGGGTCTTATCAGCGATTCTGTAGACCC
>ML780467.1:379270-428628 GCA_009831015.1 Picea engelmannii
GGGGGGGGGGGGGTCCGGAACGATCTGTCCACCGTAGATCTGGGCGCAATCATTTGGACCATTGATACATGATCGGAGCATAAGTGAGGGCGCGGACAAAACATGCGCCTAGAAAACTTTGGATAAATGCTTTTTCATGGGTTTTCTCCAAACTTTTCATGACTACACCACCAAGAGGGTAGTCGAGCAACATTTAGGTATCCAAATCATGGTGCAACACTAATCATCAAACTGGTTCTTATTGAAATGAAGAAACAATGCAACTAACCTATATTCTAACCTAGTTTCCTATGACAGTTAACCCAGATTAGACTGTTGGGTTAAGAATTTACTCTACCCTGGGGCTATCTGACCAAGATTAGACAGCCTGGCCAGATTTATTCACTAATCTAACCTAGACAATTTGGCTAAGATTAAACTGTTTAGCCAAACTCATTCACTACCCTATCAACATCAAATTTAAAAAGAACTTGGCCATGCTTGAAAGGAATGGACCAGGTTACTATTATTGCATGGGGATTTTATTGAATTCTTTTATGCCCTCTTTTCTTTTCTTTTTTCTTTTTTTTTTTTCTTTTTCTTTTTCAAATTATTTGCAGAATGAAAAATCATTTGTCAACAAAAACACTAGAGACAGATAATATCCCAGTCACCATTTGATCCTATAACTTATAGGGTGATAACACTAGGGACCTTCTTTGTTGTCCCAAAAGGCATAAAATATCACTGTGTAGAATGAATAAGTGATTTACCATGATGTCTATTCTCAAATAACTCAAAATTTCTACCCATCCTTTCAGTCATCAAGACGAATAGTTCCTCCTTAAGTTGTCTCTTTGTCTGTACCTGGCCTTCTTCCTATAGTTGGCTTCCTTTCTGAGTTTATTTTTCGGATGATTCCTTCATAGGTACTTGTTTAACTTTATTTTCCTTCCTTGAATGCAACTTTGGATAGAGTTTCCAACATGTGGCTTCCCAGTGTCCACCCTTGTTGCAATGGGTGCAAAGGTTCTTCTTTAACCAGGTTTTCTTACCCTTTTTTTTCTTCTCATGTGGAGAAGGGTCTTCATGTTGTGGCTTCTTCCTGGTTTCCATAATATTCTTGTACAAAGCCATTCTTTTCCAACACTTGGCAGCAACATGGTTATTCAACCCACAAAATGTACCTGGTGTTGTATGCAATAAACTTTGCTTTTCATTGAAAATCTAATTATAATCAAAAGGAATATTGGAATGATGAGACTTTTTATACCTTGTTTGGTTGTCTCAGGTGAAGATATGGTGAGGAGAGCTTGACTCAACTTCTCTTTGTAATACTCATCTCCCTTTGGAGATCACTCACTCACAATCATGATCATCACAATGGTATGATGTGCTCTCATTCTGCACTGAGTCAAACTTGTCATTTGAGGACTTGCTTGACTATATGGTTTTGGAGTTGTTTTCATTGGTGGTTTTGGAGCATTCTCCAACCTCCCTTCTAACATAGCCCAATCCTGCATATTGAGGTAATTCCACCACTTGGATGGGCTTCACAATTCCTTGTCCATTAACTCCAAGGCCTCTTCCTTCATACCCCATCTTCTTCATTAGATTCAAGCCAATGCATGTAGTGTGCTTTTCAAAAGCACATCACCTTTCAACTTTGTCAGAGCCACTTATATGGCTTGTAATTGAAGTTGCAATCTCTGATTCTCTTCCTCTGCATCTCACAACATTTTCTTCAACTCAACATTCTCCACTTGAATGCTTTGGATGATTTCCTATAGCTCATTGAGCCATGCTTTCTTTGGTGTCTTTTCCATCTTGTATTCAACACCTGCAATCCTTGTCAATCTTGCTCTGATACCAAACTTGATCTCATCCGAGGTGACCTTGATATCAACCTGATCTAGTTTTAGGTTCACTTAATGAAAGGATCAGTTATAAGATCGTTTTAATTGAACTTGACTACATTAAAGGTGAACATATGTGATTGCGAAAGGATTGAATCCAAATTGAATATAAATTGGTGAATGTGTTGTTAGTATCATAATCCATAACTTAATGCACTTAACGATCATAATTGTGGTAATAAAAACATGCATAAGAAAACATGATACAATATCAACACATAAAACAAGAGATCACCAAATTGTTAATAGATTTCACCAATATGGCTACGTCTCCAGATCCACTGGAATACAAATCACTTCAATATCCTTCCTTTAACAGGGCTGAAATATTCTCACAAAATGTGGCACATTTTTTCAGACACCAGAAGGATGACATTCTCCCAAAAGGGGCTTACATACAAACCACAAACATGAGTGCTTGTTTCTATCCTCAAAGAGACTATCCAAAATATCCTCCAAAAGGGCCTCCAAAAATCTCCTCACAATCTCTCCCAATAAAGGGGTTTAACTCATTTTTCCTAGGATTCAAAAAGACAAGATCCATAAATTTAGGATCCAATAACTACTCAAGGACAAAAATGAGAAAGGCCCTTAATTTCCTCCTTGAGACTAGGAATCCACTTGTAAAAGTGAGGAAAAGTCCAAGCCAACCCATGAGACCCTTAACTTCCTCCTTAAAACTAGGAGGCTAATTTGTGAGTTGGTTTCTCACATACAACTAATTTCCCTTTAAAAGTAGGAAAATAATTTGTGAGTTGGATTCTCACATAAAACTAATTTGCCATTTTTACAAATAATACATGAGATTTCCACTCACTGCAAGTATTCCTTTTTTTTTCCCTTAAAATTAGGAAACTAATTTGTGAGTTGGATTCTCTCACAAAACTAATTTCCATTTTTACAATTAAATGAATAATACGTGAGATTCTCAAACTCACTTCAAGAATTAGTCATTTTTCCAATGTGCGTGACTGCTACATGAATTTCTCATACTTATTTTAAGTATTAATCATTTTTACAATTTAATTTATTCATTTATGAGCATTAATTATTGTTTTCCACCTATTATCAAAAAATTTAATGGTTTAACCCATAGTGTGCAAAGTAGGAATTTTCCATGTGGAGATCCTCCTGGATTAAGAAGTCTAGAAACGTAGGTTTGTTGGAGGCATGTGTGAGAGATAACCAAAATCTGTGAACTCTGCAGAAACAAAGAGACAACAAGTTTGCGGTCGAGGGCACATCTGAGGTGCATCGCAGGAGGTTGCGAAAGAGAGTCTTGGTGAAAAATATGTTTATGAGTGTCTTGGTGAGGTGAGGCAAGTCGTTTGACTCCACCCAGTTATAAACCGAGCCGGTAGTTCTCTTATTGTAATTGTTTCACAATAACAAAGACTTAGCCAGGTGTTCGGCACAATTTGTGTCACCCGCACTATCTTTGCGTATGTCTTTCATTTGTTCTATTGTTTCTCTCTTGGTTTCTCATGTTCATGGATGCATTCTTATATATGACTAAGTGTTAAAGTTGTTAACAAATGTCTAAGTATACAAGAGTTGCACTAGAGTAGGAGTGTGACCCGCCGATAGCCTAGAACGGAGTATGAGTATGCTTTAGGTGAAGAGGCATAGTCTGAATGAAGTATCCTTGGTGTTTCCAATAATCCAAGTGAGAAACGTCATGGTGTTGCACGCCCTCAAGAGGTGCATGATTGTAAGGCACATTGTGGGGTGTTGGACATGCATTTTGGAAACAATATACATAAAAATACTAAGTATAGAAGATGTGCACAAAATAATAAGGAAGACTCAGAAGTGCGCAGTTGAGGCACAACCAGGAGTATGGTGTGCAAAGAGAAGAATAAAACGGAGGAATAAAATGGAGAATAAAGAAGGAGAATGAAGCAGGAGAAAAGGAAGGATGACAGCCTGACATGCTAAAGATAGGAGGATGTGCAAAAGCAGAAATAACACCAGTCAAAGTGAAAAAGAAACATGCAGATGGAAAAGAAGGTGAAAGCATCCTGAACAACAAGTTAACTTGAGTTATCATGTATTGTAATAGGGTTTTGGGATGAACAATGTAGGGTTTTAAGCCTTAGAATTTATGTATAACTATGTATTGGGATCGGAGAATTGGGGGTCTTCTCAAACAGTACTGTGGAGCCTGTTCCAAGCTGTCGAGAGTTCCTATTAGTAAGAAAAGTGATATGATAGGTTGAGAAGGGGAGATTCTATGTCTAAAATCTATGGAAATGATGCAGAGAGAGAGAGAGAGAGAGAGAGAGAGAGAGAGAGAGAGAGAGAGAGGCTTGCACTATAGAGCACCTAGGCTAGGAGAAGGGAAAGATAACCATGATGTATCTTTGTAAGCGTAGTGTGCAAGCCTGAGACAATTAGAAAAAACATAATGAAGAAGCCAATCATTGTGGATGTAGTTGAGAGTTGGGTAAACCACTTTAATTACTATTTTGAATGTATTTTGTGTGATTGTTCGTGGATTCTGTCTGGATGTATATTAGATTAGATTTGTCTTATGTGTAATCATTGCGGAATAGTTATGACTGTTATAGTAATGGGTTTATGTTGTAATCTGGAATATAATGGTAATATGAATCTGAATTCACTAAGTATCTAACGAAGAACAAAGACAGAACAACACACATATAACCAATAAGTAAGAATGGATAGAATGATCACCTACCATTCCCTCACTACTATAAAAACCTAGTTCTTATAGTCCCAATAGATACCTCGATTGAGACTGCATCTTCATGTAGGTGATGCTGAAAGGGATGGTGTTTGAAGGGTTTTGTTGGTCAACATAACTTGAACTAGGGTCTTACAACTACGTGCAATGCCAACAAATGGTTTCGTTGTCGGGACTCAGAATTGGTGATTGAGGGAATGTTTTGGAGGCTAACTAAGAAAGAGATCTCAGACTAGTTAGAAGGGAAGGAACAAGAGTTTTCTTAGAAATAAAATAGACACTCTTGGATGAGTAACAAACAATGGATGCAAAGGTATGTGTACATAGAGTTACATGAAATTTTCTTTGGCGAATTTCCAATTATTCTGAATGAGTGGTTAGCAATATTAGTAAAGAATACTGGAAGGTATTGAACTGTAGTGTCAAGGAATTAGACTCCTGAGTTGGTAAGACAACTGAATTTGATAAGTAATCAAACTTCTCACACAGTGGATTTCTAGTTGGATAGTATATTAGTAGGATATATTAAAGAATTTGTAGTAGATTGTACCCAATCATACAATGTTACAGAAAGGGATTTCTTCAAAGGCCCATGCTAAAGGTTCATGAAATCGTTGGGTACATGGATAAAGATGTTGTTGTGTGACAAGTGGGTGATGATAATGGAATCCAATTTCTAAGGGGCTTCACACACATAGGGGAACTAGACGATGATAAGAGGATAATTTGAGGACATAAGAGGATGAAGGAAGCAATGAAGAAGGAAGGGAGGGAATAAGGATGTAGAGAATTGGAGAAGGTTCAAGGTATACTAGAGGAAGAATATTAGTTTGGAGAATTTTGCGGAGGAAGGAGGTACAAGAGGAAAGAGACTGGGGCTAAGAAAGGAGAGTCGCACAGTGAGCCAAAGGGGAGAGGACCTTGCGAAATATTCCAAATCATAGAGATACCACACATAAGAGGAGAGGAAGAGAAGTTCATTCCAGTCCTATAATAGAATAATTGTTAAGTCCTACTCAGATTGGATCCTATGTTGAATCCACGACCCCATGTGCATCACCACAATCAGAAATAACAATTGAAGACTTATCAAAAGCACTTGTAGTTAGAAAGGGAGGACAAAGTAGTAGCAATCAGAGCAGTGGAAGCATTTCACAGATTCAGAGTCAACCAACATCACCAAGAGGAGGGGATACACAAAGAAACACGGTAGGGATAGACAACACCCTCAGATTACCTGAGTTCCAGGGAGTTGGGTTAGAGGACCCATAACAACATATATTTTTTCGCAAGACAATTTGGGCTGCTAAGAATGTCCATGATGAGTTTGTGAATATTGTGCAGTTAGCAACAACATTTCAGGGTTGTTCATTAGTCTGGTACATGAAGCTACAAAGTACCACACCTACAAGACAAGACAAGACTTTGGTTGAGATAAGGTAAGGGTTATTGAAAGCGTTCAAGAATCAAAAGTCTGAGTCATAGTACATTATAGAACTGAAGAAGATTAAATAGGTGCAAACAAAGGACTTTGGTATGGGACTTTGATCAAAGGTTGAAGGACCTGATGGGCAGGCTAAATTTCCAGATCCCCAATCAATAACATAAAGAATTTTTTATTGCATGACTTTTACCACACATTTCCAGAACATTGATTCAATAGAAGGTTGTGTTGCAACCCGAGGCTCTAAAAATTGCAATGAAATTGGAATCATCCCTTGTAGGAGACAGTGGAGGGATGGTGTAGGTTTATATGCAGTTGGATACTTTGACGATTCAATTGGAAGAACTTACAAAAGGGAAGGAGAAACAAAAACAAGTATGGTGTACCAAGTGTAGGACTAAAAGCCATCACAAGGACGAATGCCCAACATTCGCATAGTATTTGGTTATTGGAGCATCGAATCCATTACCAGGAGGGGGGGTATTGCAAGATATTTAATAAATGGGGACATCATCCAACTAATTTTCCATTACCACAAAAGTATTAGAGTACTACATCGAGGAACTTGTTTTGTAATTTTTGCAAGTCAATAGGACATGAAGAGAAGGATTGTCGTGCATTCGATTTGATGAGGGAGTCCACTACAGATATGTACAGGATTCAGGAGGAGAATGTTGTGACAGAAGGAGGTGGTCCACAGTATAATAATCAGAGAGGATTTAATCCAGGGAATAAAGGAAATTTTGGTAGAGGTCGAGGCAGAGGAAATGTTGGCAGAGGAGGAAGAGGACCGATAATATGTTATAATTGTAACCAACCGAGACACTTAGTAGGTGACTGCCTAAATCCATGTACAACGTGCACATATTGTAGAGGACTAGACCATGTGACATAATATTTTCCTCAACTAGTTGTGAAATGGAAGGCCAGAGGGAACCATAACCAAAATCCAAATCAAAATGTGTAAAAAATATTAGCTGAAAAACACAACAAAGGACCAAGAATAACAATTGTTACACATGGAGGAGCTAGAATAGGAGTTGATGTGACAAATGGAGGTAAGTAGACTGCGCAATAAGTAAGGAATTCAACAACACCTATGCCAACATTTGACCCTAAGCAAGAAAAGGAGACATATCAGAGGGAAATACAAGAGATAATTGGATAGGTTTGGGGAGCATCAACATCATTTGTGCCTCACGTTGGAGATCGCGTTGTGCCAGAGAATCCAACTGGGAAGGTAAGAACTATAAGATAATTCTTGAGAAGTTGTGTATAGATAATAAAAGATGAAACTGTGTTGAATACACTATATGACATGATTGATCACTGCACACAAGAAAGGGAAACTTCCATCACACAAAGGATGGTGAATCAAGTACTGAACATAAAGAGGACCAACGAAGAATTTAGATTCAATGTGCAAATTGGGGAATATGATGTGGATAATGTTATCTTGGACTTAAGTTCTCACGTGAATGTTTTACCTAAGCATACCTGGGATATGATAGGAAAAACCAAGCTAGTATGGTCTCCTTTTTAGTTAAGGCTCATGAATCAACAAAAAATAATATCAATTAGTCGATTGACAAGAGTACTTCTGAACATAGATGGGGTGCGCAGTGTGGCAGCCTTTGAAGTTATTGCGATTGTGGATGATATTCAACCATCTTCAAAACTCATGGTACTTGAATGGGAATTTTATAACCAATCAATCATTAATCTGAAGAAGAGGGAAATGATATTTGAATTCAGAGAGTTGAAAGTTGTTGCACCATTGGACCCAATAGAAGGATAGAGATACATAGAGCCAACAAAAGGAATTGACATGGATAATATGTATAACATGATTGCGCAAATGGATGATTATGTTAACCCTACTACATATGGTGCACTAAGTTGGAGAACTATCGTTTTGTGTGCATCATATTCATAGGAAGGTCTAGGGAATTGGCAACAAAGGATGCATGAAGTATCAAATAGACAATGTGCACACATGACCTAATCCTTTTGTTGGATTGGAATAGAATTACGTTATCCACCCAAGTATGATGGTTTGTCTGATCTAATTTTGTTTGTAAATACATTTGAGTTGAAGGTACCTGAACAACAAAGGTTGTTGGCACTAGATGTTGTTCTAAAAGCAACTCCTTCCATATGGTGGGCTACACACAAAGATGAAATGGAAGACTGTTCATATTGTAGAAGGGTAATGCAGGTAAGGTTTGGTACTGAGGTAGAAAATACTGTGTAGAAGTATATAGGAGAGAGTGATCCAACAATTCATGTTGAGAAATGTAGGACCTTATGGAGTTCAGTATCGGAAATAGAATGGACGCACAAATTTATACATACACTGGATACAATTCCGAAGAACTGGTATTTGGAATTGGAAATGCGTAGAGAGAAAACAAGATGGGAAGAATTGGCTTAGAGGTTCAAAGTCACATTTACATTTTAACATGAATATCTATCAATATATGCAACACTATAGCTTATTCGAACTAATATCTTCTCAGAAAAAGGGTCAATGGAGGTGGTACCAGTTTGCGATGTGCACAGAGCTTCTATGACTTTCCATGACTTATTGGAGTGCTACAATGTTGCTAAGGAAGAACATGATGAAGAATATCTCAGGAATGTACAAATACCTGAAACAGAAGAAGAACGGATAGTAGAAGGACTAGATCTTGAATCTGATGCTTACACATAGCCCATAAAGACGCATAAGATAAATATTGGGATGACATCGAATCGAAATTTTGCGTAGATAGGAGAATACTGGGGTGATGCGACAATAGAGAAGATTGCCGAATTGTTGCATGGATATCAAGACCTATTACCAACTACATTCTCAGAGATGAAGGGGATAGTTGGGGACTTAGGTGAGATGAAGATTCCCTTGAAACCAGGTGCTAAGCCAATGTGACAGAGACCTTACAGGTTAAATCCAAAGTACAAAGAGAAGGTGAAATCCGAAATAGACAGGATGTTGGATAAGGGAATCATTGAACCTGTGGAGGAATCATAATGGATCAGTCCAATGGTAGTGCAAGATAATAAAATATGATGAATTGTGATTTGCATGGACCTAAGGTTGAATGACGCTTCTTTACATGACCCATTCCCAATACCATTGACATATGAGGTATTGGAAAATGTAGGAGGCCAAGAGACGTATTCTTTCACCGATGGATTCTCGAGGTACCATCAAATAAAAATTGCACAGGAACACCAGTACAATAATACTTTCATGATAGAGTGGGGGATTTATCAGTATACATTAATTCCCTTTGTACTGAATAATTCCCCTGTAGTGTTTTCTAGAGTTGTGGTTGCAACGTTTAAGGAATTTATTCAGAAGTTCCTTGAAGTGTACGTGGATGATTAGATTGTGTTCCGTATACCAAAGGATCACATAGAAGTACTCATGATACTGTTGGATAGGTGTAGACAGTGTCAAATTTAGTTTAACTTGAATAAGTGTATTTTTTGCACATTGTTTTGAATTTTGTTGGGCCATGTAGTCTACAAGAAAGGATTACTAGTATATCCAACCAAGAATGTAATAATTCTGGATTTAGAACCACCTACATCAGTTAGACAACTGAGAGAAAATCTGGGTCACACATGCTAGTACATGAATTTTATCAAAGGCTATGCATAAATAAGAGCACCTATGGAAAAGTTATTGAATAAGGAAGCAAAGTTCCAATGGAACGAGAACTGTCAAAATGTTTTGGACACCTTAAAGAAAAAACTAGTGACTACGTCGATTTTGGTCTTTCCATATTGGAACAAGGATTTCCTTGTTCATGTAGATGCATCGTCCATAGTGTTGGGTATCGTACTTTCTCAACTAGGGGAGGGATACATAGATCACCCAATTGTGTTTGCAAGTAGGAATTTGTCCATAGCAAAGAATAATTACACCACTACATAATGGGAAGGATTGGAAATGGTATAACCACTACAAAAGTTCAAACATCATTTATTGGGATCTCACTTTAAGATGTATACAGACCATTCTGCACTAATATACTTAGTGAATAAGTCAATGTTGGGGGGGAAGATATGTAGATGACTAATATTGTTCTAGGAATACGATTTTGAGGTTGTGGTGAAACTAGGGAAGTTGAATGAAAGACTAGGTCATCTAGCACACATACTATCAAGAGAAGATGCAGGAAATTTAGATGACAGCTTCCCAAATGCACAAATATTTGCAGTTAAAATGGTGGATGATTACTTCTCAGACATTGTGTAGTTTTTAAGTACATGAATGATTCCATCAAACATGCCATTTGCACAGAAGAAACAACTAGTAGTTAAAGCAACGAACTATCAGTTGATTGCAGGAAACTTATACAAGTTAGGCGTATATGGAATACTGATACGATGTGTATTGGAACATGAAAGACTGATTATACTCGCAGAAGCGCATGACGATATTGCAGGGAGAGTGAATGCACAAAATATTTTATGCACTGGGCTTTGGTGGCCCACACTTCAAAAATATGCTAATGAATACTATCATGCATGTGATGTATGTCAAAGAGTGGGAAACCCATCTAGGACGGATGAAATGCCTTTAAAACCACAGGTTACCTTGCAAGTATTTGATAAATGGGCTATAGAATTTGTGGGGCCAATCAACCCACAAGAAAGAAGATCAGGGGAAAGGTACATAATCACTACGACAAAGTATTTGACAAGATGGAAAGAAGCAACACCAGTGATAGACTACACTGCAAAGATTGTTGTGTGATTTTTGTTTGAGAATGTAGTCACATGATTTGTATGTCCAAACATATTACTCGGTGACCAAGGAACACACTTTTTGAATAAAACAATTGTAACATTGACTAAGGAGTTTCAAATTCATCATCATAAGGGTACACTGTATCATCCTCGGGCCAATGGGACAGTGGAAGATTTCAATAAAATCCTGGAGAATTCTTTGACAAAGATCTTAAATGTAGGGAGAGAAGATTGGGACTTAAGAGTTCCTGCATTGGCCTACAAGACAACAAGAAAAAAGTTGACAGGGAAGACACCTTTCATGTTGGTCTATGGGAAAGAAGCAGTTATGCCAATGGAGTTTATTCTATATATCCTACACATTGCAACAATCACTGATCTTTCAGACTCTTGCACAGTAGAGGAGAGACTATCACAATTAGTACAACTTGAGGAAGATAAATTTGTCCCAGGTTTCCATCAACAAGTTCAGAAGGAAAGAGAGAAGGCATGGCATGATAGACACATTAGACAGAAAAAGTTTCAAGTGGGAGACTTGGTATAAATCTATGACAGTAAGTCAACATCCAAGGAAGTTTTGAATGCATTGGTTATGACCTTATGTGATCCAGCATGTGACAGAGACAGGTGCTACGCAGTTGGAAACCTTGAATGGAGAAGTCTTGGAAGGAATGGTGAATGGAAGTCGGTTGGAACTCTATAGAGACGGTCAACAGTCTATGTAGTAATCTAGGTTGTGCTAGACCACTTGTATCATAGTAACTGTACTATAGTAGGAAGGTTAAACACAAAAAAACATATAAAAAGTAGAAAAAGAAAGAAAAACGGGTAAAAAGTGGATACAGAAAAAAAATATTATAGAGCAAAAAGAACAAAGAAATAACGAAGAAGGAATGATTATAATGCATACACAGAAGCAAAATACTGTGAAGAAACAACCGCATAAGCAAGAACAATTGCTCAATATGGTACTGACAGGGCTATTAAAAGGTATTAAAGCAAGGAAATGACAATGATAAAGTGGAAATGACAAGTCATAAAGACATCGTATAATGCTAAATGGTAAAAGCCACCGGAAATCAAGACAGATTGGCAGTATGAAGCAAAAATCACATGACAGATTTAGTAATAAAGATGCATTTATTTAACCATTTATAAACCCTGTTGGTGGATTAGACAAGTTAGTTAAGGTGTGAAGATACATGCACATTTGGAAAGGAGGCACAAAAGTAGTTGAGTGTTGTTAAGTAAGATTCATTGTTACTAAAAGTTGTATGTAAGTGAGAGTGAACCAGAGTGACTCAGAACTGAATTACACCCACACCAACACACAAACCGAGAAAGTAAAGAAACCTATCACACAAAACAATGGCACCATTGAAAGTTGGAGTGCCATCAGCAGTGGAATAGAAGTAATCAAAATGACCATCACTTGCACCAGAGATCAAGGAAACACTTAGAGCTTTGGATTCAAAAGAGATCTTCCACAGGGATTATATCCCACCGAGGAAAGACAATGCACCTCAAGTCAAAGTACTAACAGAGGGGAAATACCCATTGGCAACATCACCAGTCCCACCTGGTGTAAGTGTGGAAGGAGACATGCTAGGCGAGGTTGTTGCCCTCAAGTTTGTTTATTATGATATCACAGACGAGCATAAGTTTTTTGAGCTAGCCAGGGAAAAGTACTTGTGAGCTAAGAGTGTACTGGGCA
Organism: Picea engelmannii; assembly: GCA_009831015.1. Taxonomy (NCBI): domain Eukaryota; kingdom Viridiplantae; phylum Streptophyta; class Pinopsida; order Pinales; family Pinaceae; genus Picea; species Picea engelmannii. The sequence goes on from ML780467.1 coordinate 391,792, forward strand.
TAGGAGAAACATTGTTGGAAACAAATATGTGGGCAATAGGGCTCGAGAAGTCAGGAATACTAAACCTTTTGGAGGTTCCACACTTTGGAAGCAACCTGGAAATAAATGTTTGTGTTAAGTTACTTCTCAAATGCATCCATGGAGGGACATTGTTGCTTGAACCAGTGATGTTAATTGATATTGCATTGATTACACAGATCATAGAGCCACCGAAAGCAGGAGAGGATCCAACCACTTTGTTCAACAAAGCAGGGGAGAGAGACCTATTAGAAGCAATGAAGGGGAAGTTTCACACCTTCATGGGGGAAGGGGATTGGATGTCACGAACATCCATGATGATGATGTTTAATTTTCAATGTAGGTGTTGTCCTACAAATTGTTGTGAAAGTGTCGTAAGGATGAAGTATCGACTGCAGTGATTGCAGCCGCAGAAAAATGCTCAGAAGGGGTCCAAATAAACTAGGCCACCTTCTTGGTGAATCAATTTTTAACAGACTGTATCAAGGCCCAGGAGAAGGGTACAAAATTTCATTATGCCTAGATTCTGATTTTGATTGCACTGATAGGATGGCAGGAGCTGGGCTATTACCAACGCATGGGAACAACCGGTAGAGGTAATTTGGTAGCACAGTATGCCAACTTATGGCATACACCGAAAAAATAGATGCAACGAGACAATAATGTTACATTTTATGTATACTTTGACTCAATCATGTATATAATCAAACATACACCATGCATCACAACTGAGACAATGGAAACCTACAAGGATATTGCATGGTTCAAAGAAGATATGCACCATATGTACGTGCAAGCAAAAGACCTTGCACACCAGTGGTTTCCAACTAACTATAGTTTGACAACATAGGATGTATGTCTAATCATGAATGATTGGGAATATGGGTGGAAAACCATAGAAGAACAAATGGGCCACTCGAAATATGAAAAAGAACAAGAAAAGGGTGATGAAGAATTGGATGACGAGTGGGGGAATGAACAAAACAATGGTACAGGACACACGTCTGGCGCATCAAAAATAGAGGCACAAGAGATAGTCCCCACGACAGGAGTGAAAAAAAAATATAAGGGGAAGGAGCCAGCAGGAGGTGCATGCAATAAGACCAAAGTGCACAAGGTACCCCTAGTCTATAATTTGACCAATGACGACATGGACTGAATTGACTACCAAGTACGAGACGTCACAGAGGAATTCATTGAGGAAACAATGAGGAAACAAGGAGAGCAGCACCATAAAGTGCAGGATCAGTTGGTAACACTACAATAGATCTTGGAAGCAGCCAAAATAACAACAGAGCGCAAGTCAGAGAGAGGAAAGTCCACAATTCTAGTGGAGGAAGCAAAGACTGCTCATCTAGTCTTAACCAAGCTAGCAATTGGGAACATAATGCTATGAATTGAGACAAATGCAATTGAGTTCCCAATGGAAGAAATACAAGAACATATGAAGGCATTGATCCATATGAACATAGTGGTGTCACAGATGCTTATACACATATTACAAAGCTTTCAAATATGCTTGTTGCATGAGATTAGGCTTTAAGAAGATGAAGCACACCGGAACTGACCAAAGTAGTGGATGAAAGGGCTCAATTGAAACAACAATATGAAATTTTTATACAACAAAAGAGCACAGTGGAAGGCAAAGTGGAAGGAGTAAGGCAAGAAAATAATGAGGCTGAGGAAAGGGCCATGAAATATGTAAAGGAAAAGGATGAAGCCGAGAGTATGGTGTTGAAGACATAAGTGACCGTCCAGAAGTTATACAAGGAAATGTCAGAAGTCTTGATAGTAGCAGAGGCTAATATGGAAGAACATGTATTGAAGATTGGCAAAGCGATCAAAGGCTTTCGATCAAATATTCAGGACCTACAGTTGCGAAGTACACCTAGAACACCACCGGAGGAATGAGCAGGAAGAGAAAGAAAGGCGATGAAAATCATCACCAACATAAAAAAGGTAGAAGAAGAATGCATGAAATGATTTGAGGAAAGCGCGCAAATTTGGACATACCTAGTAGAACATCCAGAGATGAAAGTCCTGGAGGGAAAATTAAGGGAAGCGTAGGAAAATTCTCAGAAAGAGTCAAAGAGTATAAACACCCTTCAACTGGTAGAATGAATATTTGAGAGTATTTTGGCGGAGAGGTAGTTGTATGTGGAAGTTGAACAGATGAGGGATCAACAAAAGATTCTTTAGCAGTGCTTAGGACTGTTGCAAGAAGAAGCATTGACAGTGATAGGCGAACTGGCCACTACGCAGGACAAGGTGAAACAAGCAACACATGAAGTAGAAGAAAAACTTACATCCTTGACTATGCAAGGGGATGAAGAGATTGTGGAAATAGAGACAAAAATAAGAAAGAAAGTTTTGACAACTAAGGAAGCCTCCGAAAATTTCATCCAAGGATGAAGGAGCGTGCAATAAAAATATGAGCCACATGTAAGTGTTGGGGGCTTGTTGGACAAGAATTTGGTAAATAATATACATAAAAATATTAAGTATAAAATATGTGCACACAAGAAGAAGGAATAATTGGGAGTGCGCAGTTGAGGCACAACCAAGAGTATAGTGTGCAAAGAGAAGAATAAAATAGAGGAATAAAACAAAGGAATAAAGCAGGAGAAGAAAGAAGGAAAAAATGAAGGATGATAGCCCGATGTGCTAAAGATAGAAGGACGTGCAAAAGCCAGAAGAACAATAGTCAGAGTGCAAAAGCAGCATGCAGACAGAAAAGTAGGTGAAAGCAACCTGAACAATAGGTTAACTTGAGTTATCATGTATTGTAATAGGGTTTTTGGATGAACAAAGTAGGTTTTTAATCCCTAGAATTTATGTATAACTATGTAATGGGTTGGGATAATAGGGGTTCTTCTCGAGAGGTACTTTGGAGCATGTTCCAAGTTGTCGACTCATCAGTAATAAGAGTGATAGGATATGATAAGAAGGGGAGAGTCTATGTTTGATTGATAAGGAGAGAGAGAGAGAGAGAGAGAGAGAGAGAGAGAGATTTTCACTATAGAGTGGCTAGGCTAGGAGAGGGGAAATATAACCATGTTGTATCTGTGTAAGCAAGCCCAAGACAATTACCAAAATAATAATAAAGAAGCCATTCGTTGTGGACGTAGGCCTGAGTTGGGTGAGCCACATTAACTAGTGTGTTGAATGTCTTTTGTGTGATTGTTCATGGCTTCTGTCTAGATGCATATTGGATTAGATTTGTCTTATGTGTAATATTTGCAGAATAGTTATAATTGTTACAGTAATGGGTTTATGTTGTAATCTGGAATATAATGGTAATAGGAATTTGAATTCAATAAGTAGCTAACGAAGAACAAAGACAGAACAACGCACATAGAACCAATAAGTAAGAATGAACAGAATGATGACCTCCTTGTACCTCACTATTGTAGAAACCTAGTTCTTGCAGTATTAATAGATACCTCGGGTGAGACTTCGTCTGCATGCAGGTGATACCGAAAGGGATGGTGTTTGAATGGTTTTGTTGGTCAAGATAACTTGAACCTAAGGTCTTACAACCACACACAACACCAACATGGAGACGTGAAAGATGGTATAAGGGCATGTTTGTTAGAGATTTTGATGACGGGTTGGTCAGGTATTCACCACTATATTGAGGATAGATGGTATCACACAAAGGATGGTGAATCAAGTACTGAACATAAAGAGGACCAACGAAGAATTTAGATTCAATGCGCAAATTGGGGAATACAATGTGGATAATGTTATCTTGGACTTAAGTTCTCACGTGAATGTTTTACCTAAGAATACATGGGATAAGATGGGAAAAACCAAGCTATTATGGTCTCCTTTTTAGTTAAGGCTTGTGACTCAACAAAAAATAATATCGATTAGTCGATTGACCAGAGTACCTGTGAACATAGATGGGGTGTGCAGTGTGGCAGCCTTTGAAGTTATTGAGATTGTGGATGATATTCAACCATCTTCAGCACTCATGGTACTTGAATGGAAATTTTATAACCAATCAATCATTAATATTAAGAAGAGGGAAATGATATTTGAAGTCAAAGATTTGAAAGTTACTGCACCATTGGACCCAATAGAAGGATAGAGATACATAGAGCCAACAAAAGGAATTGACATTGAGAATTTGTATAACATGATTGCGCAGATGGGTGATTATGTTAACCCTACTACATATGGTGCACTAAGTTGGAGAACTATCATTTTTTGTGCATCATATTCATAGGAAGGTCTAGGGCATTGGCAACAAAGGATGCATGAAGTATCAAATAGACGATGTGCACGCATGACCTAATCCTTTCGCTAGATTGGAATAGAATTACGTTATCCACCCAAGTATGATGGATTGACTGATGTAAATTTGTTTGTAAATACATTTGAGTTGCAAGTACCCAAACAACAAAGGTTGTTTTTACTAGATGTTGTTCTAAAAACAACTCCTTCCAGATGGTGGGCTACACACAAAGAGGGAATGGAAGACTGATCATATTGTAGAAGGGTAATGCAGGTAAGGTTTGGTATTGAGGTAGAAAATACTGTGTAGAAGTATATAGGAGAGAGTGATCCAAAAATTCATGTTGAGAAATGAAGGACCTTATGGAGTTCAGTATTGGAAATAGAATGGATGCACAAATTTATACATACACTAGATACAATTCTGAAGAACTGGTATTTGGAATTGGAAATGCATAGAGAGAAAACAAGATGGGAAGAATTGGCTCAAAGGTTCAAAGTCACATTTACATTTTAACATGAATATCTATCAATATATGCAGCACTACAGACTATTCGAACTAATATCTTCTCAAAAAAAGGGTCGATGGAGGTGGTACCAGTTTGCGATGCGCACAAAGCTTCTATGACTATCCATGACTTATTGGCGTGCTACAATGTTTCTAAGGAAGAACATGATGACGAAGATCTCAGGAATGTACAAGTACCTAAAACAGAAGGAGAACGGGCAATAGAAGGACTAGAGATTGAGTCTGATGCTTACACACAACCCAAAAAGACGCATAAGATAAACATTGGGATAGCATAGAATCAAAATTTTGCATAGATAGGAGAATATTGGGGTGTTGAGACAATAGAGAAGATTGCCAAATTGTTGTGTGGATATTAGGACCTATTCCCAACTACATTCTCAGAGATGAAGGTGATAGTTGGGGACTTAGGCAATATGAATATTCCCTTGAAACTAGGTGCTAAGCCAATGTGACAGAGACCTTATAGGTTAAATCCAAAGTACCAAGAGAAGGTGAAATCCGAAATAGACAGGATGTTGGATAAGGGAATCATTGAACCCGTGGAGGAGTCATAATGGATCAGTCAAATGGTAGTGTAAGATAATAAAATATGAGTAATTATGATTTGCATGGACCTAAGGAGGCTGAATGACGCTTCTTTACATGACCCATTCCCAACACCATTCACATATGAGGTATTGGAGAACGTAGGAGTCCAAGAGACGTATTATTTCACTAATGGATTCTCGGGGTACCATCAAATAAAAATTGCACAGGAACACCAGTACAAGAATACTTTCATGATAGAGTGGGGGATTTATCAGTATACATTAATTCCCTTTGGACTGAATAATTCCCCTGTGGTGTTTTCTAGAGTTGTGGTTGCAACATTTAAGGAATTTATTCAGAAGTTCCTTGAAGTGTACATGGATGATTAGATTGTGTTCCGTATATCGAAGGATCACATAGAAGTACTCAGGATAATGTTGGATAGGTGTAGATAGTGTCAACTTTAGTTGAACTTGAAGAAGTGTATTTTTTGTGCATTGTTTTGAATTTTGTTGGGCCATGTAGTCTACAAGAAGGGATTACTAGTATATCCAATCAAGAATGTAGTAATTCTAGATTTAGAACCACCTACATCAGTTAGATAACTGAGGGAAACTCTGGGTCACACATGCTATTACATGAATTTTATCAATGGCTATGCATAAATCAGAGCAGCTATGGAAAATTTACTGAAGAAGGAAGCAAAGTTTTAATGGAATGAGAATTGTCAGAATGTTTTGGACACCTTAAAGAAAAAACTAGTGACTGCATTGATTTTGATCTTTCCAGATTGGAACAAGGATTTCCATGTTCATGTAGATGCATCGTCCATAGCGTTGGGCACCATACTATCTCAACTAGGGGAGGGAGACATAGATCACCCAATTTTGTTTGCAAGTAGGAAGTTGTCCATAGCAGAGAAGAATTACACCACTACAGAACGAGAAGGATTGGACATGGTATATGCACTACAAAATTTCAAACATTATTTATTGGGATCTCACTTTAAGATGTATACAGACCATTCTTCACTAAAATAAGTGAATGAGTCAATGTTAGGGGGGAGGATATGTAGATGACTAATATTATTCTAGGAATACAATTTTGAGGTTGTGGTAAAACTAGGGAAGTTGAATGCAAGACCAGATCATGTAGCACACATACTATCAAGAGAAGATGCAGGAAATTTAGATGACAACTTCCCAGATGCACAAATATTTGTAGTTAAAATGGTGGATGATTACTTCTCAGACATTGTGTAGTTTTTAAGTACATGAATGATTCCATCAAACATGCCATTTGCACAGAAGAAACAACTAGTAGTTAAAGCAACGGACTACTTTAAGATGTATACAGACCATTCTTCACTAAAATAAGTGAATGAGTCAATGTTAGGGGGGAGGATATGTAGATGACTAATATTGTTCCAGGAATACGATTTTGAGGTTTTGGTGAAACTAGGGAAGTTGAATGCAAGACCAGATCATGTAGCACACATACTATCAAGAGAAGATGCAAGAAATTTAGATGACAACTTCCCAGATGCACAAATATTTGTAGTTAAAATGGTGGATGATTACTTCTCAGACATTGTGTAGTTTTTAAGTACATGAATGATTCCATCAAACATGCCATTTGCACAGAAGAAACAACTAGTAGTTAAAGCAATGAACTACCAGTTGATTGCAGGAAACTTATACAAGTTAGGTGTATATGGAATACTGATACGATGTGTATTGGAACATGAAAGACTGATGATACTCGCAGAAGCGCATGACGATATTGTAGGGAGAGTGAATGCACAAAATATTTTATGCACTGGGCTTTGGTCGCCCACACTTCACAAAGATGTTAAGGAATACTATCAATCATGTGATGTATGTCAAAGAGTGGAAAAGCCATCTAGGACAGATAAAATGCCTTTAAACCCACAGGTTACCTTGCAAGTATTTGATAAATGGGCCATAGAATTTTTGGGACAAATCAACCCACAAGAAAGAAGATCAAGGGAAAGGTACATAATCACTACAACAAAGTATTTGACAAGATGGGAAGAAGAAACACCAGTAATAGACTACACTGCAAAGATTGTTGTGTGATTTTTGTTTGAGAATGTAGTCACATGATTTGTATGTCCACGCATATTACATGGTGATCAAGGAACACACTTTATGAATAAGACAATTGCAACATTGATTGAGGAGTTTCAAATTCATCATCATAAGGGTACACTGTATCATCCTCGGGCCAATGGGACAGTGGAATATTTCAATAAAATCCTGGAGAATTCTTTGACAAAGATCTTAAATGTAGGTAGAGATGATTGGGACTTAAGAGTTCCTACAGTTTTATGGGCCTAAAAGACAACAAGAAACAAGTTGATGGGGCAGACACCTTTCATGTTGATCTATGGGAAATAAATGACAAGGCTATTAAAAGGTTTTAAAGCAAGGAAATGACGATGATAAAGTGGAAATGACAAGTCATAAAGACATCGTATAATGTTAAATGGTAAAATCCACCGGAAATCAAGACATATTGGCAGTATAAAGCAAAAATCACATGACAGATTTAGTAATAAAGATGCATTTATTTAACCATTTATCAACCTTGTTGGTGGATTAGACAAGTTAGTTAAGGTGAGAAGATACATGCACATTTGGAAAGGAGGAACAAAAGTAGTTGAGGGTTGTTAAGCATGATTCATTGATACTAAAAGTTGCATGTAAGTGAGAGTTAACAAGAGCGACTCAGATCTGAATTAGACCCACACCAACAGACAAACCGAGAAAGTAAAGAAACTTATCACACAAAACAATGGCACCGTTGAAAGTTGGAGCGCCATCAACACTGGAATAGAAGTAATCAAAATGACCATCACTTGCACCAGAGATCGAGGAAACACCTAGAGCTTTGGATTCAAAAGAGATATTCCACATGGATTATATCCCACCGAGGAAAGACAATGCACCTCAAGTCAAAGTACTAGCAGAGGGGAAATACCCATTGGCAACATCACCAGTCCCACCTAGTATAAGTGTGGAAGGAGACATGCTAGGCGAGGTTGTCACCCTCAAGTTTGTGGATCACGATATCACAGACGAGCATAAGTTTCCCTAGATAGCTAGGAAAAGTACTTGTGAGCTAAGAGTAAACTGGGCATAGGAGCGACATTGTTGGAAACAAAGATGTGGGCAATAGGGCTCGAGAAGTCGGGAATACTGAAACTATTGGAGGTTCCACACTTTGGACGCAACCTGGAAATAAATGTCTGTGTTGAGTTACTTCTCAACTGCATCCATGGAGGGACATTGTTGCTTGACCCAGTGGTGTCAATTGATATTGCATTGATTGGATGGATCACAGAGCTACCGAAAGAAGGAGAGGATCCAACCACCTTGTTCAACAAAGTAAAGGAGAGAGACCTAATATTAGAAATGAAGGGGAAGTTTCACACCTTCATGGGGGAAGGGGACTGGATGTCACGAACATCAATGATTATGATGTTCGATTTTCAACGCAGGTGTTGGCCTACAAATTGTTGTGAAAGTGTCATAAGGATGAAGTATCAACTGCAGTGATTGCAGCCGCAGAAAAATGCTCAGAAGGGGTCCAAATAAATTGGGCCACCTTCTTGGTGAATCAATTTTTAACAGAATGTATCAAGGCCCAGGAGAAGGGTACAAAATTTCATCATGCCTAGATTTTGATTTTTATTGCACTGATAAGATGGCAGGAACTGGGCTATTACCAACGCATGGGAACAACCGGTAGAGGTAATTTGGTTGCATGGTATGCCAACTTATGGCATACACTGAACAAAAGGGTGCAACGAGACAATGATGTTACATTTTAGGTATACTTTGACTCAATCAGGTATATAATCGAACATACACCATGCATCACAACTGAGACAGTGGACACCTACAAGGATATTGCACGGTTCAAAGTAGATATGCACCATATGTATGTGCAAGCAAAAGACCTTACACGCCAGTGGTTGCCAACTAACTATAGTTCGACAACATAGGATGTATGTCTAATCATGAATGATTGGGAATATGGATGGAAAACCATAGTAGAACAAATGGGCCACTCGAAAGATGAAGAAGAACAGGAAAAGGGTGATGAAGAATTAGATGGCGAGCGGGGGAATGAAAAGAACAATGGCACAGGACACACGTCTAGCCCATCAAAAATAGAGGCACAAGAGATAGTCCCCATGGAAGGAGTGAAATGAAAATATAAGGGGAAGGAGCCAGCAGGAGGTGCGTGCAAGAAGACCAAAGTGCATAAGGTACCCCCAGTCTATAATTTGACCAATGACGACATGGACTGAATTGACAACCAAGCACGAGATGTCATAGAGGAATTCATTGAGGAAACAATGAGGAAACAAGGAGAGCAGCGCCATAAAGTGCAGGATCAGTTGGTAACACTACAATAGATCTTGGAAGCAGCCAGAATAACAACAAAGCGCAAGTCAGGCAGAGGAAAGTCCACAATTGCAGTGGAGGAAGTAGAGATTTCTCATCTAGTCTTAACCAAGATAGCAACTGGGAACATAATGCTATGAATTGAGACAAATGAAATTGAGTTCCCAATGGAAGAAATACAAGAACATATGAAGGCACTGAGCCATATGAACATAGTGGTGTCACAGATGCTTATACACATCTTACAAAGCTTTCAAATAGGCATGTTGCATGAGATTAGGCTTTAAGGAGATGAAGCACACAGGGAAATGACCAAAGTAATGGATGAAAGGGCTCAATTGAAACAACAATATGAAATTTTTATACAACAAAAGAGCACACTAGAAGGAAAAGTGGAAGGAGTAAGACAAGAAAATAATGAGGCTGAGGAAAGGGCCATGAAATCTCTAAAGGAAAAGGACGAAGCCGAGAGTATGGTGTTGAAGACACAAGCGGTCGTCCAGAAGTTGTACAAGGAAATGTCAGAAGTTTTGATAGTAGTAGAGGCTATTATGGAAGACCATGTATTGATTATTGGAAAAGCAATCAAAGGATTTTGATCGAATATTCAGTACCTACAGTTGTGAAGTACGCCCAAAACACCACCGGAGGAACGACCAGGAAGAGAAAGAACGACGATGAAAATTGTCACCAACATCAAGAAGGTAGAAGAATAATGCATGAAACGCTTCGAGGAAAGTGCACAAATTTGGATAGACCTGGTAGAAGATCCAGAGATGAAAGTCCTGGAGGAAAAATTAAGGGAAGTGCAGGAAAAGGCTAAGAAAGAGTCAAAGAGTATAAACACCCTTCCACTGGTGGAATGAATATTTGAGAGTATTTTGGCACAGAGGCAGTCGTATGTGGAAGTTGAACAGATGAGGGATCAACAAAAGATCCTTCAACAATGCTTAGGAATGTTGCAAGAAGAAGCATTGAGGGTGATAGGCAAACTGGCCACTACGCAGGGCAAGGTGAAACAAGCAACACATGAAGTAGAAGAAAACATTACATCCTTTACTGTGCAAGGGGTTGAAGAGATTGTGGAAATAGAGACAACAATAAGAAATGAAGTTGTGACAACTAAGGAAGCCTCTGAAAATTTCATCCAAGGATGAAGGATCACGCAACAGGCCCGAGTGGCTCAAGATGAGCCACATGTGAGTGTTGGGGGCTTGTTGGACAATAATTTTGGAAATAATATACATAAAAATGTTAAGTATAAAATATTTTCACAGAAGAAGAAGGAATAATTGGGAGTGCGCAGTTGAGGCACAACCAAGAGTATAGTGTGCAGAGAGAAGAATAAAATAGAGGAATAAAACAAAGGAATAAAGTAGGAGAAGAAAGAAGGAAAAAAGGAAGGATGATAGCCCAATGTGCTAAAGATAGAAGGACATGCAAAAGTCATAAGAACAATAGTTAGAGTGCAAAAGCAGCATGCAGACAGAAAAGTAGGTGAAAGCAACCCGAACAACAGGTTAACTTGAGTTATCATGTATTGTAATAGGGTTTGGATGAAGAAAGTAGGTTTTTAATCCCTAGAATTTATGTATAACTATGTAATGGGTTGGGATAATAGGGGTTCTTCTCGAGCAGTACTTTGGAGCATGTTCCAAGTTGTGGACTCATCAATAATAAGAGTGATAGGATATGATAAGAAGGGGAGAGTCTATGTTTGAATGATAAGGAGATGAGAGAGAGAGAGAGAGAGAAAGGAAAGATTTCACTATAGAGTGGCTAGGCTAGGAGAGGGGAAATATAACCATGCTGTATCTTTGTAAGAAAGCCTGAGACAATTACCAAAAGCATAATAAATAAGCCAGTCGCTGTGGACGTAGTCCAGAGTTGGGTGAGCCACATTAAATAGTGTGTTGAATGTCTTTTGTGTGATTGTTCATGGATTCTGTCTGGATGCATTTGGATTAGATTTGTCTTATGTGTAATATTTGCAGAATAGTTATGACTATTACAGTAATGGGTTTATGTTGTAATTTGGAATATAATGGTAATAGGAATTTGAATTCACTAAGTAGCTAACGAAGAACAGAGACAAAACAACGCACATAGAACCAATAAGTAAGAATGAATACAATGATGACCTCCTTGTCCCTCACTATTGCAAAAACTTGTTTCTTGCAGTCTTAATAGATACCTCGGGTGAGACTTCATCTGCATGCAGGTGATACTGAAAAGGATGGTGTTTGAAGGGTTTTATTGGTGAAGATAACTTGAACCTAAGGTCTTACAACCACACAAAACGCCAACATGGAGACGTGAAAGATGGTATAAGGGCCTGTTTGTTATAGATTTTGATGACGGGTTGGTGAGGTATTCACCACTATATTGAGGATAGATGGTATCAAAGCCTGTTCTTTGCAGATTTTGATGAAGGGTTGGTGAGATTTCACCACTTTCTCGATGATAGATGGTATCATATCTTGTTCATTGTTGATTTTGATGATGGGTTGATGACCTCTTCACCATTATCTTGATGATAGATGGTATTAGAGCATATTTGGATCTTCACCACTATTACAGTTAGAAAAATTATGTGTGGGGGGGGGGGCACACTTGTTGAGAAGACAATTTGTTGTAAAGGTAGTTCGAACATTCATAGACTTGGTGAGTCGTTCGGTGAAGTGAACTGGTTCATCATAAACTTTGCATAAAAATTGTGACAAAGGTTTGGTTTACCATGCGATGGAAGGTTGAGCTGGGTGCACACCTTGTGTAGGCCAAGAGAAGAGTTTGTAGTGAGATGAATCACTTGGATAGGGTGGGTGATCGCAGAATGCATTGCAGAAATTGTCATAGACTTAATTGCAGAGACAATTTAGGTACATACTTGATTGGTTTGATGTGTGGCAGAAGTCAGTGCTTGATCTGTTGTGCACACCTTGAGAGACCATGCATAGAGTTCGTTGGGAGAACTAGGCACTCTGACAAGGTAGATGAACATAGGATTCATCACACTACTTATCATATATCTAACTGTAGAAGTGATCGCATAAGAAAACCTATAGGGTGATTGCAGAAGTGATTGTGAAAGGGAGCAGTTCTGGGTTGCAACAAGGTGAAACAAGATGTATTCATATCGTGCATTGACGAGAACAATAGTTGAGTTGACCTGGGTTGTTGGACGAATGGGTTGAACGTAGCCTTTGAATGAGGTATCTCTTCATAGAGTTACAACAATAAATTAACAACAATATGATTTGACAGTTGGGTGGTGGGTGCATGGTGCCTTGAAGCAGAAGTAGTCAAGGTGAAAAGATGGAAAGGAATTGGAGATGAGTTTGGTCGATTGCATGTGAAGTTTGAGACTTAGATGGATTTATGAAGTGGACAGATGGACACATTTTTGTATCACAGTGAGGGTCTTGCAGGTTTGTGGAACTACGATTGAGGGGAGTTCATGCGGAAATTCGGTTGCTTTGGAAAGTTAAGGTCTAAGAGAACAAACCTAAACAATGGGTGCAACCAAGGATGTAATTGGAAAGGTATGGTTGGTTTTGAGTTATTTCATTTTCTAAGTGTTGCGGTGATTTCTTTGAAGGGAATTTAGATGACTTGGTGGTTCAAGTGAAATATGTTTCTGCGATATAAACCGATAGACTTGAGGGTTAGTCAAGTGGTGCAGATTTGAAAAAATCATGTAGAAGTTGGGACATCTTGATGGAGAGAATGTGTGGAGTGCTTGGGGTGACCTGCTTGGATGAGTCTTGTCATGGACTTAGGAAGATTTGGATGTAGTTGTGGAGGTGGATTGAGGAAGCTACCTAACTATTTGATGAGGTACATTGAATAGGTCGATGCAAAGAGGAAGTGAATTCTATATGTGCCAAGTTTGAGAGGATGGATGAGGTGCCCTAGTGTTTGGTACCTTATCCAAATTTGTTGGGTCATGCAATGAATTGACAGTCGCAATGACAGAGCCATATTTTGGATGCTTGTAGGGGTTGCAAGGAAATTTCATTCTAGGAGATGGATGGAGTTAACAGAGAAGTCGACCAAGAATTGTTGGTAGTCAACATGAATTGGAAGAATGCAGAACAAGTGACTTGGGTGGTGTTTTCTCACCTTTGGTATGGGACATTGGATGAGGAAACATGCACCTTGGTGGCTTGTAGATGATTATACTATGACTTAGATATCTTGCAAGGTTGTTGGTTGAGGTTGGAAGAGTAATGGTTCGAACATTCCTAAGGCATGGAAGTTCTTTGAGGTGACTCATTCTACTTGGTTCACATTGGACAATTTGTTGGGACATTTGAGGAGTAAGGGTGTGTTGGCCACACTCATCATAGATGTTTCGTTGTGGAGGGGTGACTTGAAAAAAGAAGGCGAGTTGAGGAATTTCCTTCATTTGGAGGATTATGTGGACAGTCAGATTGCAACATGAATAGATTACTTGGAGATGGGTGTTTCTCTTTCTTTGAGAAACATGGTTGATGGTGAAGACTAACCATTCCAAGGCATATAAAAGTAGATGCTACAACATGGCCGAGTGATAAAGTAGTGGGGAAAAGGAAGTCTTGACGTACAGTTCTTGGTGCATAGATTGACTAAGTGTGCCATGAGGTGGACAATGGATTCAAGTTGCAGTGGATGACTTTGGATTGAGGTGACTTCATAGTGTAACAAGGTGAGGGGCGACCTTGCCTTGGTATGAGATTGTTTTACGGATGGAATGAATTTCGAAAGGAATTCAACTATGGATGAACCAGTAGGTTCAAAGTGCTTCAATTAGACATTGTGGAGGATCTGCTTGATGAAGATCGGACAATGGAAATAGTAGTGAGGAAAGGATGGAAACTTTCCTTAGCCTTTGGAGTTATACATAGTGAGATAGATGCAGATAGAAAAGACTAAGTTCAGGCATGAGGATGTGCATGCTCACGGATTGGGCGAGATGGTTGGATTAGCTACCCAACCAGTTTGAGGTGTGGGGGTCGAAAATGTGCAGAAACATGGAAGAGTTGGTTGAAGTATGGGTGCAACAATAAGATCACAGGATTTCAACACTTAGGAGAAATTTTGAAGTGAAGTGGGTAGTAGTTAGTTGTAGAAGGAAACGACAACAACAACATAACTGAACAAAAACATGTCAACACTATCACATCGAGACATTTTAGTAGATTTGGGTGACTTTCATCCTTGGAGTTAGGTGAAGCGACCATATTGACTCAGGCATCGGATTGTTCAAAGTTGGGTGTATTATAGTTTGGTTTGTGGAAACTTAGGGTTTCCACTTCACAAGGAAACTTGGAGTTTCCACTTTGGCAGAATTTAGGATTTTCGGTTGGCACAAAACTTGGGGTTTCCAACATACTTAGTTGTAGCGAAGGCATGAGTTTGGGTAGAGACT
Organism: Picea engelmannii; assembly: GCA_009831015.1. Taxonomy (NCBI): domain Eukaryota; kingdom Viridiplantae; phylum Streptophyta; class Pinopsida; order Pinales; family Pinaceae; genus Picea; species Picea engelmannii. The sequence continues at coordinate 406,956 of ML780467.1, forward strand.
TGGGTATCATTGATTTTGTGGATTTTTTTGGGGACATAAATGACTTGAGGTGGGGGAGGATGTAAGATGTTTGGCTAGATGGGCATGGAGACTCTTTCCCAAGTCCTCAAGGAGATGAAACTTGGGGTTTCTTTGGAACCCATGTTGGGAAAGATGTTGCCTTGGGCATGTGAATGTACCAAGGGGATTTCCCAAGTATGAAGTGACCAAGATATTGGGGCACGCCATCATGAGGGACATACCAAGGTTGGGCACGCCGATCCCAAGGGGCACGATGGTTGACAAGTTCATGGGTTTGTTTTGGAGACTTGGTCCGTGAATGGGAACAATGATTCATTTGGGTGACTAGGTCCACGAATGGGCACAATAATTCGTTTGCACACATGGATTCACAAAAGGGACACGACACCCCCAAAGGACACGACAATTCATGGTGGTGACCTTTGGAGTCCCTATAAGAGAACAAGGGCGAAAAACCAAGTAAGGTATATTTGGAAGACAAGGAGAGAAAGAAGATTTTTGCGGTTCTGAGGTAGGATTATATGAAGAGGGGAGAGCTCCCTCAAGGATCCAAGTCACTCCACATGGGAGGACTTGTGTTGCCTTGAGGTGGAATCGGTGGACAGAATGGGGTGAAATTCTCTTGGGATGATTTTTGGGATTCTAGAAATGGAGGTTTTTTGGAGGCATGTGTGAGACAGAACCAGAATCTGTGAAGTCTATGGAAATGCAGAGACAACAAGTTTGCAATCAAGGGAATGTCTGAGGTGCATCACTGGAGGTTGTGGAGATGGTTGCGACAAAGAGTCTTGGTGGTGAATCTATGTATGAGTGTCTTGGTGAGGTGAGGTGATTTATTTGACTCCACCTGGTTGTAAATCGAGCTGATAGTGCTCTTAATTTAATTATTTCACAATAAAAATACTTATCCAAGTGTTAGGCACGGTTCGTGCCACCCACACTATCTCTATGTATGCCTTTCATTTGTTCCATTGTTGTTCTCTTGGTTTCTCATGTTCATGGATGTATGATTATATATGACTAAGTGTTAAAGTTATTAACAAATGTCTAAGTATACAAGAGTTGCACTAGAGTAGGAGTGTGACTTGCTAGTAGCCTAGAACAAAGTATGGGTATGTTATAGGTTAAGAGGCATAGTTTGAAAGAAGTATCCTTGGTGTTGTCAAGCATCCAAGTGAGAAACCTTATGGTGTCACATGCCCTCAAGAGGTGCATGATCATAAGGCACAATGTGGGAACATGATATATGGCATTTTAAAAACAATTGTATATTATTATTTTAAAAATTAAAACTTATAATTTTAACAATAATTAAAACCCTTATTTGTAAAGAAAATTCACTAAACAAAATATGTTTATTACACCAATAATATATTCCATTAATTATTGGATGGTACATAGGAAATGCAAAATGTGTCAATAATTCCTATTGAGGATCAATTAGGTTTCCCTAAAAAGGTTAAGACATCTTATTAATTATTAGTAAAAATAAGAAAGTTTTATAAATTTTTAGGAAATTTTACAAATATGCATTAAGTTTCAAACAAATCCATCCCTTCAAAATTTTAACCAAATCCACCCATCCTAAAACCTTTAGTTTAAAAAATTATCCTTTACAATATCTCATTTGTCTACTTGGTTTCACTATGCCTCCAACCCAACCAAACATCCAAGTTAACCCAAAATGTATTCATTGTTGTTTCTTCTTTGACTACTTAATCCTTTGTGTCATCCTTAAAATTTAAGTCAACAAATCCCAAGATATGGAGAATCTAAAAGATTAATATTTTAAACATAGTGTAGAAGTCCTATTAGTCCATATTGAAAATATGTTTAATTACATGGTGACAAATCACCCATCCCATCTATAGAACTAGAGACGAGAAAGACTCGAATAACTATTACACTATCATGATTGTCCATTCCTTAGCTAATATATTTGTCACAAACTTAAACATCCGCATATTCATATGTGTCGAGACAATGTGGTTGAGGTTGAAATGACAAGTAGGGTTTAGGAGAAACTATCATAGTGATGATCATATGAAATGAACAATGTTCATTTATTCAATAAATATATAACATAAGAAGGACAATAGACAAAAATTGATATACAAAAAATAAATAATTGAATAATTAGAATGATTATAGGACTATAATATATATACACATTGACAGATCACGAGGTTGATGGTTCATGTCCTTTCATTAGGTCACATCCCTAGTTTAGGACGTGTCTGATCCAGATTATTTTCGGCATGAAATGAGAGCGAAGATATAATAAAGAAATGTACAGATATATCTTGGATATCCAATATTATAACATAAATGTATTATAGATTCAACCATAAACAAAAATATACAGTAATACACAATTTTCTATTAATAAGCGAAAATGTACAAAGATTGTAAAATACAGAGTGAAAGACTCACTAGAATGGTGGAATCTTATCTCTGAGAAGAGATGTGACAGCTAATCACATTTGTGAGAAGATGATTTTACAATGAGGCTCCAAATGATTTTTTATCATAAATAAAATCCAAAACCCTAACCCCGGAAGATGAAAATACAACAGTTTTGTGGACCCCGTTTTGGGTAGTTTGGTGTATCAACTTCCACAGGGCGTAACTTTAGCATACAATCTCTGGTTGGGGGTGCAAAATAACTCGATGGAAAGGTATTGCCGAGGAGATTCATTTTTGGGGCTCAAATAGAGACTTTGGCCATCATTGAGAAGGAAGATCCCAAAAAACCTTCATTTAGGCCCTTAAAATGACACCATAAGTTAAAAACTGCTAAAAATAGTAAATTGCCAAAATTTCTAGAAAATTATTTTGATCCAATTGGAAAAGGTGGGTGGCCACTGATATCCACCTGGATCGGTGTCTCTTCATTTAATATTTATTTAGTAATAAAAATATTTATTTATTCCTATTACATTTTCTTCCCCTTTAGGAATGCTTCGTCTTGTTTTGAGTGGTACTTCCTTCCCATGATTCATCATTCTTGAGTTGATTATGGTTGAATACATGAGACAACACGATCTCTTAAGTGTTGAGAAGAATTGTTGAATTGTAAGAGGGTCTGACCACCCAAATTCAATCCTTTGTGTAACAATGTGCCTACAAGATTCCCAAGATGAACTTTTATTACGAGACTAAATAATATTGGCATTGATATTCTTCGAAATATAGGTCAACCATTTTTGTTTTGAGTGATGTTGATATATTGATTGGTTAAGGTATCGAATCTTGTGATAAATATGTCAATAAGGAATCCTTGTAACATTAAATTTACTTACCATGTTTATAGTGCTTTCTTGTTTCACTTTGGGAAGTAAGTCTTCTTTGGACACTTGTGTTGCCTTGTTGATACTTAAAAATTTATTGGTAGAGATACTTGGAATTTCCACTGTTTGTGTGACATTGATCTAGGTTGACATTGGTAGAGACCCACCTCTTCCATTGACTCAACATGGTTCTCCATCTTTGTAATTTTGTTATCTACGATTTTTCAGGTATTAGACGTCTGGGGCCATTTTGAGGCGTTAAATGAGGTTTTTTTTCCATTTGGGGTACTATGGTAGCCATGGATTCCCCAAGATTTCCAAAATTTGTACTTCTCAGTTAGATCATTCCAATGAGCTATTGTGTGCCAAAAACGAAGATTGTATGCAAGCGTTGTGGCCTCGATAAGTTGATGTATCAACTACCCACCTCAGAGCAAGCAATCCTTTTGGCACTTCGTCTCCTAGAGTTTGGGTTTTGGATATTTGGAGTTTTTTCCTCTTAGGGTTTAGTAATTTATGTTAAAAGACCATTTTTGGCCTCTTGTAATGTCTTCTTTTGAATTAGCATAGACGACATCTCTCTCTTCAGAGATAAGCTACCACCATTTTAACTAGTTTTGTATTGCTTTCCATTTTACAATGTTTTCCTATTTGAATCATTAATAGAATTTGGGTTTCACTATATTATTGTACTCCCTATGATATTTCTCCGTGTGTGTGTTTCCATTCATATTCATGCCTTTCATTTTATTCTTTATATAATCCATATAAATGGTATTAGAGAAATTTAGTCTGTGTTGTTTCTCAGTGCATTTCCCCGACGAGGCCAGGGTATAAAGAGTTGGGTCTCGAGCTTATTTCACTTGTGGAATACTTCTCTCACCATCCTAAGTGGTTTTTTCCCATGGTGGAATAACAGAGAGATTATGGAGCAAGAGATCCTTTCAAGTTGTTGCTCGAGGAATCCCTCATGCAATAGAGGAATGAGATGACACTATAAGAACACCTTCTAGCATAGATTTTTACGAAGGTTTTTATATTTCAAAAAAAAATATGCTACAACCTCTTGTATTGACTGCAGAGGTTTTAGCGAATGTTCCATATGACTAAAAAAATTGGGTGGACAAAGGTTGTAGCATATGTTTTTTTTGTCGATGTTGTTCTTGTCAAGATGCACCGATGTGATATTGACAAACACACACTGGTGTGTTACTATAATAAAAGAGTATTGGTGCTTTAATATAATACAAATGCCCCAGATCTTAATATAATAAAAAAAATGCTCCGGCGCATTTATAACAATTGCACATCCGTTTCTCCTTTTTTGTTGTATGTAGAGCACCGATGCTATTATAATTTCTATGCATTGATTCCTCCTTATTTACGTATGAATGAATAATGTGTTTTAGGACATGTACTCCCTTGTGCGTTTAAGTTATAGTTAACACCAGTCAAGTCAAGTTATCCCGAGACCCGGTGCCTTTAATAAATCACGTGCCCTGGTGCTTGTGTGATTAGTTTGTACCTGTGTATGTTTTACGATGTGCACTGAAGGGTAGTGAAATTTTGAATATTCGAAGTGAGATGTTAGTGCTATTATTTATACTAAGCACTAGTGCGTAAATAATATTAGAACCTCGGTGTGTATAATAAACTTAACCCACTGGTACACAAATTATTTTTACTGCCCCAATGCATATTTTAAACATGAGCACTATACAATTTTGAAATGATAAATATTATTGTATGTTATATCGTTTACATAATGATGCATTTTCTCAATAGTTCTTACTGGTGCGTTATTATAATTAATGTGTGCACTGATGCGCATGACTCCTCAAAACGCACCGATTTCTATATTATGGCACACACTGTTTAGTGAGTTCAAAATAATACAGTGCACTGATATGTATATATTTTAATTCATTGTTTTTAACAAATTTTCAATAAATCATTTCAAAATCAAATAGTTTTTTATAATAAAATTTTTTAATATTTTTGTTATTGCATTTCGATATAATGATTGCATTAATGCATTATCCAACCAATTTCACCTCTGTTATTTGTAACAATGTAAATCATCCACATATTAATTATTCAAGAACACAACATTTGACAATGGAATGAAATAAGAAACCCATTTTATTATATATGAATAAGAGACCAATTATCATACAAAAAGGGACAACGTAAAGGTCCAGTACAATAATCAAATTGCAATCAATTTGTTATCGTTACACTTATCCGTAACATGTCCTCATGCAATTGGGACAATATGTTGAGTATATTAAACAAAATCTCTGCTTTTTAGAGACACATATTCCAAAACATACAACTTGCAGTAACATTCAATTATATTGATTGTCATTCATCAGTTGAACCATTGACGTTGTTTGTGTTGTGTGGATGCCTCATTTCTTCATCATTTGTAGGTAATATTGTACTTTAGTTTTTTAACATAATTTTTTCTTGATCAACTTGCTTTTTATGTTCTACCCCTTCATCTTCCATCTACACACACACACACACACACGATTATGCAAATCCAAAAACATGCCTTAGCACCAAGTCTTTCATAAAAAATACACATTTTTTGAAGTCAGGCTTCATGAATTCTCTCAAAATATCCTCTGTTGTCTCCATTCCATACTTTGTTTCCTGCACGTTTAATATGACATGACAAAGCACAATCAATATAAATGTTTCTTTTTTTTCATTAATTATAAAACAAGTGAAGCTAAACAAAATAACTACTTACAAATTGTTCAATTAAACTTTCATTCTTCAACAGATACTCACAACCCATACTTAACCCAATGTTTATCAATTAATGGGTTGGCTCCTCTTTGTATGTTAGCACCTGCTTGGAGACATCCATGGACAAGAGTAAAATAATTATTTAAATATAAAGATCACAACAAACATGAAATCTTAAGAAAGACCAAAAACGTAATTACTTACAAAGTTTACGATTGACCCTTTTATTCCTTGTCATCCTCTCTTATGTGTTGAATAGATTCTATTTGTTTTTGTAACAAAACAATTGAAAAATAGTATTTCATGTGATACTTAAATTTGATGTACATAAAAGAATAAATAAATCATTGCATACATCTGATGCACATTGTAGTTGAGATGGATCCTCTTGCGACACAATTATGTTTATTTCTTTTACCATCTTATTTTACACTTTTTTGGACATCCCTATTGACATGTCTTGGTTTTTCCCTTGTTTGTCCTTTGGAATGTTCAAAAATCCCTCTGAAAAACAAAAACTAGGAATCGTCAGATATAAAATTACTTTTAAAAAAAAAATAAGATCTCAATGGGTATAGTAACTTAATAAACATTGGGCTATGAAACATATTTATACACACCGATGCATCAACCATACATATACGAACTGGTATATTTTAAAAACATCATTGTGAAATTGAAAACATTTTACAATTTTTTGTATTCAGCTGGTGCTTTATGAATTGAGAAAAGCATGACTTCCTAAGTATGGTTTATTATGCACCATCGAGATGTGAACAAATTTAAGACATGGCGATTTCCATATAATTTTTTTTTTCCATTTTAAACTCAATGATGCACTGTGTAAACAATGAGCCCCAGTGAGTATCTAGGTTAGATGTGCACCGCCGACCACAAAAATGACATTTTAATATTATTTATAATTTAAATTAAACGACGTTGTTTACAAACAAATATGCATCGATGCTCTTTGTAGATACAAAGCACATCTATGCTCTTTCTAGGTACAGAGTGCGTCAATCTCTGTGAAGACATTTAACAAAAAAGAATCGACGTCGACAAGATGGTTTAGGATATAATGCAATGAGTGGTTTCATTGTAACAAATAGGAAACGTCCATATATAAATAAACAAACCCTATAAAATAAAATTTCTTAAAAAAATTATTCTTTTGAAATATAGAAAGAGAAAGAAAAGAAACAGTGAGGAAATTAGGGCTTCCAATACTAAAGATAAATATGAAACCCTTTTTTGGGGGGAATGCACTAAAAATTGCTTGAATCAAATAGGAGAGTAATTAAGATGATTAACATGATGAAATCATATACCTGAACTTTCTCCTCTGTAGATTTCTATGTGATTCACAGTAATTCCCTTGAATTTGGCTCTTAAAAAAAATCCACCCACTCAGAAGTCTTTGTTGATAAATATATGTTGCACAAATATCCTTTCTAAATTTTGACAAACAAATAAAAGAATGAACAATTTTTTTCCTTTATAAACACAAAAATCAAATTCTCGTTCATTTTTTTGTTGTATATTTCGACGCATTGATGATAAAGGCGCACATTGTGTTTTTTCAAAAGTTACATTTTCGGTGCACTGTACCGTGAGTAGCGCACCGGTGTGGTGTGTATGTATAACACACTTATTTGTTTTCATAATAAATTTCAAAGTATTGATAGTAAGCGCACATTATTTTTCTAACTTGGTTCAGTTAGTGCGCTATATAGTTCAAAATGCATCGGTGCGGTGTGTAATTAATAATGTATCAGGGTGGTCTGTAAGTAATAATGTATCGTATTATAGTTAAATTTTCACAATGCAAATGCAAACATCCACATTTAAATTTTGCAGAGGCAATAATGGGGGTCAATCTCCAATGCTTCTCTCAATTAAACACATTGATGTGTTTGGTTTATCCATATGCACCGGTCGTCTTTATATGATGAAGCACACCATCAAGTTATACAAGTTATTTGAATTTATTTTTGAAGTTAGATTGTTCTATGCTACCCAAGATGATAGTTTTGGTTCAAATGCAGGAAAAAAGGAATTATCATATCAAATGGCCACTTCTTCAGATTCTAGCTCATTCTATATCTTTGGAAGTCCTTCAAGTTCTCTCACACCAATTGCAGTACGGCTAGTTTTTATTGATAATTCATTTATCTCATTGAATTTATGTTATGTATGCAAGTGTAATTTAATAATTATTCATTAAATTTTGCAAGATCAAGATTATGGATCGAATTCAGATGTTCAAGATATTCTTGTAGTCCCAAAATTCCACAAGATCTTATTAGGAGAAAGATACCGCAAGTAGATGTTTGATGAAAATGGACAACTTATTTACCCTACCAATCCTAACATGCCATGTTCCAACAACTAGTCGAGGCCAACAGTATTACACCATGAATCAGATCTCTTTTATGTAGACAACCTCGTAGGGCATAAGAAAAATATGATTGAGTAATTGTATTTTTGGATTTTCAATGGAACTAATGTAATTGCATTACTTAATTCAACATTTGTTTTATAAATGGGTTGGTTTCACATTTATTATTGGCAAAAAAATGGCCATTCTTATAATAAGTGTTTGGTAAAAAATTTGAACATATTAAGAGCATTTTGTTACTAATATTATCGATGTAATGTTCAATATTTTTACAATCAAGATTTTGATGACGAGTGATCTATCCACCATATACTGTTGCACCCCATTATAATGTCAATTCACAAGCCTGTTTCTAAAAGAAAACAACTTGGAGAGGAAGCATACTGAGAATGGTTGAAATAACCACCTATTCAATTCCCACTACATCATGAGTCACCAATTCAAAACCTTGACAATAACACTAGTTATTCACATGTTGGGGATGAAGGAAATGATATAGAGGTTGGTGTGGATGATTTCTTGCAGGATACCCAAACCATGGAGGGAATTTTGTTAGATGCATTCCAATAAAATGAACTAGGGGATGGCGTTGATGTCGTAGATACCTTCTATGAAAGCCTGAAATCTACTTCCACCATCCCTCTATTTGGTCAAGTACAGGGGTTTGCAAGGTCTACCCAACTAGGTACAACAATTTTACTGTACAACTTAAGAAATGTATGGTATTTCAGACGTGTATTTCTTGACACTTTTGAGGTAACTAACCATTAAGTCCCTTAAATTTTTAAGGAACCTTGTCACATAATGAAGGAAGAAAAGGGTTTATTTTTTTCATGCTTAATGATAGTGTACATTTATATTTCCAACTAATTGTAGGTTACTCAAAGATAAGTTACTTTCGAGTGATAATGTCTTTTCTGATAGCTACGTAGAGGAAAAGAAAATGCTAAAAATGGTGGGTGTTGAGTACATATCATACCACGCATGTCTGAATGGTTTTATTCTATACATAAACAAATATATAGACAAAGAGATATGTCCAAAATGTGGGCATGGAAGGTACCATAAATAAATAAAAAATAAGGGTAAGGCACATGGTCCTCCTCATAATATATTTGGGCACATGCTTATAATTCCAAGGATTCAAAAGATCTTTTGTTGCAAACAATTATTCATGTTGCAGGGGTGGCATGCATCACATAGAAGTGAGCCAGAATTTATGTGAATCCCAACATATTCAATAGCCATGAAGCATATATAAGATACATGGCTCGATAAATTCAAGGATGAAGCACAAATCCTGTGATTGAGCATAACTATGGATGGAGTTAACCCATATTCCCCCCATTTTTTTCCATGAAGAATAAACATCTTATGATGGCTCTTTTAGTCCTAGGTAGAAGACAAGTGAAGAGAATGGATGTCTACCTACAACCATTGATCGATGAATTTAAGAAATTATGGGAAGGGGTACATGTATATGATGTGTCAAGACCCATCACAATGGAGAGGTATTTTACGTTGTATGGCATATGTGCGTGCACCACACACAATTATCTAGGACTACGGGTTTGCTATGGTAAGCATGTTCTTCGATTTGTTTGCATCCATGATACCCTTTTCTTATACCAAATGAAGTATGCCAAATAAAATTAAACCAAATGAAGTATGCATGTTACTTCATTTTATGTGTGTGTCTATTTTGTAATGTCAGTATCCTTTGCTTGTGTATGGTTGTGTGAACCATGACTTCCCCCAAGACTTGCAACGTGCCATATAAAAATTATATGCATTCGTACGTTGGATTACATCAATGGAGATTCATATGGATAGCATTCCACGGTGATGTTGAGAGATAGCTTAGATTGTTTGTATGTTTGAGAAGGAAATGCCTATGAGTTTTATGTGTTGAATTTTGTAACTATGGTCGGTATTCATATTGTGAGAAATGAAAAGTGAAAATTCGTGTCTGTTGGGGAGGTTGAATTAGTATAAATAAGGAGCCATTTTGGCTCCTTTGTAACTCAAGCAATTCACACCTCCTAGTAAATATTGTGTTCTCTTTGTCATCTCTACTATTATTCTACAACATTTATATGGTTTAATTTCTCAATTATAATTTCTTAATGATAAATTAAAAAGTGAAAAACAACATCATGAAAATTAATTATCAGTTTTCAGAAATATTGTGTTATTATCTATTGCACTAGAAAAATCAACATGGTATCAGAGTGACGGTAAAGAAGAGATCCAGAGATCACCATCTAAGAAGACCTATCTTCAAGAAACCTTTCTTCTCTTGAAATTCTACAACAATTATTTACACTATGAAATCATAAAACAAGCTAGAAGGAGATTCTTACTTCAAAGCATGGAAGACAAGGATTGATCTTATCCTTTCCAAGAGCAAATTTATGGACATTGTGAAAGACAATATTGTGGAAGCACAAAATGATGCAGAACAAGAAAAGGAACCTCAGAATAAAGCATAAAAAGAAATGTTCAGGGAAAATGACATCAATGCCATGAGTATCATTGTAGACTCTATTAGAGACCCTTTGATTCCTTACATATAAAATCTGGATATGTCAAAGAAAATGTATGATGCCCTAACCAATATATTTATATTCAATAATGTTGGTCAAGTGATGAGCTTGAAGAATGAGCTTTGTGATACTAGAATGACGAAGGGCGATATTATATCTTCATATTTTGTGAGGATCTCCCAACTAAGAGATCAACTCCAAGCTATCAATGAAATCGTTCCAGATAAAGAGATCATGATTATTGCACTCAATGGTCTACCTAGATCATGGGATGCATTTGCTTCAAGTATGAAAACAAGAAATGACTTTCCTTTATTTGAAGAGTTATGGACCTGTTATGCTCAAGAAGAATCAATGATCGCATCAAAGAAAATAATTTAGAAATAAGAAGATGCTCAAGCTTATGTAGCAATATTTAAGAAGATTGGAGGCAAGAACAAGTTAGGATTTCAAAACAAGAAATCAGGAAGGAGACCTAATCATCAAGGGAAAATAGACATGTCAAAATTCCAATGTTTTGGTTGCCATAAATTTGGCCACTACAAACATGATTTTCTTGAATAAACAAAGAAGAGGAAAGGAAGACATCATTCTTTAGCTACCAATGTGAATGATGAAGAACCTTCAAATAAAGTCAAGCATGAAGATACAAATTTATTCTACTTCTCATCCCTTGTGGGATCTATTGAAGATAATGATGATATGTAGTTGATTGATAGTGGAGATTCTAGACACATGACATGTGATCGTGTCAATATATCAAGTATGAGGGAGAAAATGATTTCTCATAGAGTAGAACTTGGAGACAACAACTCATATGCAGTCAAAGGAATGGGAAAAGAATCTATTGAGATGGAATCAGGTAACAATGTTCATCTCAATAATTTTCTATATGTACTAGGTTTGAAGAATAATTTGGTCTCCATTTCTCGTCTAGAAGATAAAGGAGATAAAATAACATTTTTTCATGGGAAAGTACTTGTATGGCCCAAGGTCTCTAGTATAGATGATGCTATAGTTATTGAAATTCATGATGGGAGACTTTATAAGCTCCTAGGTCAAAATACTCAAGCCCTTGTACATGATGAAATCAATCCTAGCGAATTATGGCATAGAAGGTATGATCACCTTCATTATCAAGCATTTCCATCTCTAAATCAAATGGTGGTAGGTGTACCAGAATTGCAACCAATACATGAAGGTGTTTGTAGAGTTTGTGCACTTGGGAAGAATGTTAAGAATCCATTCCCAAGTAGTGAAAATAGATCTAAGGAGATATTGAACTTAATACACTCGGATGTATGTGGTCCTATGACTATGAAGTCTCTAGGATCCTATATTTACTATGTAATATTTATTTATGACTTCTCACAAAAGACTTGGATGTACCTATTGAAGACGAAAGATGAAGTGTTTGACAAGTTTCAAGAATTCAAGGCTGAAGTGGAAAACTTGATAGATAAGAAGATCAAGACTCTAAGGTATGATAATGGAGGAGAATACACCTCCAGAGAGCTCATTTCCTTTTGCAAAGAAGCTCGGATTATGAGGGAGTTGATTGTCCCACATAATCCTCAACAGAATGGCATGGCAGAAAGGAAGAACCGATCTATTGAAGAATATGTTAAGGAAATGATGAGTGATCAAAATATATCCATGTTTTTATGGGGAGAAGCAACTATGGAAGCCGTATATGTTCAAAATAGAAGTGCTCACTGTATATTGAAGAAAATGACTCCAGAAGAAGATTTATCTGGAAAGAAACCAAGTGTTTAACACCTGAGGATATTTCACTGTCCTTTTTATATTCATGTTCCCAAGGACAAAAGAAAGAAGTTGGAACCTTCAAGAAAGAAGGGCATATTCGTTGGATATAGTGAATAATCAAAAGCATATAGAATCTATTTTCTAGGACAAGAGAAGGTTGAAGTCAGTCGAGACGTGAATTTTGATAAAAATATTTCTTATAGGAAATCTATAGAAGGTTCCATGGACTCCAACGATTAAGAGGAACATGAATATCCCAAGGAAGAAAGTACAGGTTCTCCAGATCATCCTGGTGAAGAACCATAACGACCACTTGAACCTGTGGAACCAGTTATCTGGGATAAGAAAGAGACCAAAATGGATCAAATCCACCTTACAGGAAGCAGTAGGACATGAATCACTAGGTGGAACCTCCAGGGAAAGAAAGAGACCCAAGAGGTTCTCTAGTTATGCAACAGTTATGACAATTATTGTGACTACATAACCTTCCACCTTTGAAGAAGTAGTCAAGGAGAAAGAAGGGAAGGAAGCTATGATGGAAGAAAATCAATCCTTCATGAAGAACGGTGTATGGGAAGTTGTTCCTAGACATGAAGGGAAGTAGGTGGTAAATTCAAAGTGTATTTAAAATATTAAACATGTAGTGGATGAAAGTATTGATAAATACAAGGCAAGGTTTGTGGCTAGAGGGTTCTCCCAGAAAGAGGGAGAAAAATATGATGAGACCTTTGCCCATGTTGCTAGATACACTTATATCAGATCCATTATCTCTCTTGCAGCTTCCATGGGATGGAGTCTACATCATATGGATGTGAAGAAATTTTTTCTCAATGGAGTGAATGAAGAAGAAGTGTACATAGAGAAACCTCAAGGTTTTGAGGTGCACCAAAGAGAGTCCCATGTTTGCAGATTAAATAAATCCTTGTATGGAATCAAGTAAGATCCAAGATCTTGGTATGCATGGATTGACAACTAATTGACGAGACTTGGATTCTCCAAGGGCTATGTTGATCCAAACATTTATTACATGTTTGTGAATGATGCACCTATGATTCTACTACAACATGTTGATGACTTATTTCTGACAGGTGTAGAACCTCTCACTATTCAGTGTAAGAGGGAGCTAGCCTCTTAATTTGACATGAAGGATCTTGGTCTCATGCACTATTATTTGGGACTAGAAGTATGGAAAAAGCCTGGTGAAATCTTCCTAGGTCAAGGAAAGTATGTTGTGAAGATCCTTCAAAAGTTTGGGATGATGAATTGAAAATCCATGGCAACTCCCATAGTGAAAAAACTGAAGAAGTTGAGAAACTTTGATTCTAATCTGGTAAACCCCTCCATGTATTGGTATTTGATTGAATCATTGATGTATTTGGTTATTACCAGGTTAGATATTTGCTTCACTAGGTACACGTTGAGCCGGTTCTAGGTGGAACCGAGACATGAGCATTAGATAGCCGCAAAGTACATTTTGAGATATTTTCATGGCACACTAAATTATGGTTTAATATATGTCTCAAACAGTGATATACAAGTACAAGGATATACTAATTCTGATTGGGCAGGGAGTGCAAGTGACGGAAAGAGTACGTTTGGTGTATGTTTCATTTTTGGCTCTGCTATGATATCTTGTGCTAGAAGGAAATAGAATTTTGTTGCACTCAACACTGCAGAGGCATAGTATATTGCATCATGTGATTCTTGTACGAAAGTAGTATGGCTTCGTAAGTTGGTTTCTAGACTATTTGACCAGGCATTGGATTCGACCATGATATACTGTGATAATCAAAGTTGTGTGAATATTTCAGAGAACCCAGTGTTCCATGAAAAGTCAAAGAACATTGAGATCAAGTACTACTACATCCATGATAAATCCCAGAAGGGATAAGTGAAGCTCCAATACATCTCCACCGATGAGAAGAATACAGATATTCTGACGAATCCCTTGTCCAAAGGGAAGTTTGTATACTTCAGGGAAAAGTTGGGGCTTGTGGAGATTACTCCCTTGGTTGAGAGGGAGTGTTGACATTCTTGTATTGTGGATAGTCAGTGTGTTTCTAGACCGATATTATCCCTATGGAGAATGGTCCAGGTTGGATAGATCGTTGATGCATCATGGATTGACATTTTTTACAGAAAATGGTCCAGGACTGACATTCTCCTAGGGCACATATGGTGACTTGATCAATATGGATGGTCCGCCCCCTATGGAATGAATGGTGACTTTATTAGGTAGGTTGGTACAAGACTGACATTTTCTCTATGACACATATGGTGACCTGATTAGAGAAAGAGGTCTAAGAGTGACATTCTTCTATCGCACATGTAGTCACCCGATTAGAAGAATGGTCCATGTATCCCATGGAGTGAATTTAGGTATCTAGAAGGATTGAAATTCTTCATGTGGCACAGATGGTGATTTTATCAGGAAGAATGGTCCTTGTAGACATGAGACACTATGTTGAGTATGTGACAACTGCGATACACTCAGTTGACTATGAATGTTTCAAAAACTGACTTATTCAAGCATCATGCATGATTACTCATATGAAGTATGGCCCAGGGAGTTGATGCCATATGATGTGTCATATGACAGTTTGGTGTTGATGTTTCATATGATGATGATGATATTTTTTGAAATGACCTTTTCATAGATAGTCTTTTTTTTCAACTTGAGTACATTTAGCTGATTGTTATGAATACCTCCCTAGTTAAGAGGGAGTGTTGAATTTTGTAACTATGGTCAGTCTTCATAATGTGAAAAGTGAAAAGTGAAAAGTGAAAAGTCATGTCTGTTGGGGAGGTCAGTTTAGTATAAATAAGGAGCCAATTTGTATCATTTATAACTTGAGAAATTCACATCTCCTAGTAAATCTTATGTTCTCTTTGTGATCTCTACTATTATTCTACAAAATTTATATGGTTGAATTTCTGAAGTATAATTGCTTAATGATAAATTGAAAAGTGAAAAACAACATCATTAGAAGTAATTATCAGTTTTCATAAATATTGTGTTATTATATATTGCACTAGAAAAATCAACATTATGGACTTGCAAGTCCATCTTCTAATTCACATACTTGATGAGGTTGAATTAGTTGGGGTTCTCTCATGTGATTGGACGTTCTTCTTAAAGAGGTACATGAAAAAATTGAAGGGCTTTGTTCGACAAAGGGAAAAACCGAAGGGCTCTATGGAAGAGGGGTACATAGTATACAAGTTGTTCTATTATGCCAGTGAGTACATCAAATAAATTGATGACACAACAAGGGCATGTTGAGGGGTCCTAAATCCATTTAACTCAACAGTAGGAACCAAACCCACCACCAAGGCCCAATTAGACTCTGTAGAATTTGATAGTGGAATGGTTCTCTAGATCTTGTGATCTGGACAATTAATCGATGGGCTTTACATAGTGATTGACAACATGTCTTCTTGTGAAAGCTCCTCCTTCAGTTTGAACGTTCTCTTTTTTATATTTTCTTTTACAGGTGGGTCTGATACAAGATATGTGTTGGTATAAACCAGCTGAGTAACAAAGGGGAAAATATTAACTTCTAAAGAACATTGATCTCGATATAACCCTTATGCTCAAGCATGCAAACAATGATTCTTACACCTACGACAAGCCTAGTACTAATACATCCACTTGTTGGTATTCCAATTATTAACTCAGATACAATTATCAAAAGAAAACATACATGCAATAAACGATGGCAAGAAAAATAGTTGCCTTAGCTCTAATCATTAATCACACATTAACAAAACAATTTGTTTTACATCATTAGAGACAAGAATTATAAAAATATTGAATCAGATAACTTATTAACAGATTCAGAAAATCTTACTCGTTACAACATCTATTCATGAGATAAATTCAGAAGTAATTCCTCCTTATATAAAATCACACACGCCTTTGATGAAAAACAAAAGCTTGTCTCTGATCCTAAACATGACTTCTCAATTAAGGTATCTTAGAAATAGTTCTTTACAATTCCAAAAATGGCAGTCTTTTCCAAAACCATCGACCCCTTTCTAACATGTCGATCCTCTTATTTATAACAAATTATCAACTAAAAATAACTATCAAAGTGAAAGCTAAGTAAAACAAAACATTGCCACATGGAGATTTCAACTCTTAGTCTTCGAGGAGTCATCAGATGGTTTCACTTGAGTGGATGAATCTTCTCATACTTTGACCATTTGACGAAGATTTCATCGCATGTGTTGGCATATGAGAATATTTGTTGGTCCATTGGGGCCGAAATGATCTCCTTTATTTCCACTGCCTGTTCTCGATACTTGACTACTTTAACACTTAACTATTGTAACACTGTTCGAGCCTTGAACGGGTGCTCCATGAACTATTGTACTTGACCTGGTGCCATGTTTGCCACCTTTTCTATCTCCGTAGTCCAAGATGAGTCTTGTTCTGCATGTAGTTTGACTATGTCATGCAAGTTGACAAAGTCCTCAAGGTTGCTTAATTCTGGGAGACCGATGTCTCTCATAACCCGATTGATCTTGGTCCAACTCCTTTCGCAATCGGGCCATTTCTCTTGGATCTCCTGATGAGGTTCTTGGTCCATTTTCACCCAATATTTTCATGACTTCGTTATACGGTCGATGTTCTTGTCCCTTAGTACCCGAATACCATGCTCTTCCACATCTCGACCCTTTTGAACCGCGTTGATGTAATCAATTCTTTCCACCACTTGGTGGGCTTTATGATACCATCTTTCCATGTCCTTGCACATTTCCAGTACCATAAGGGTGTCTTCCTAGAAATTGGCTATTTCTATAGTGAAAAGGTGTCACTCATTCCTGAATTTACTGTAGGCATCCTGGAATTCACTTCTCAAGAAAACCATGGCCTGCATGGAGTCCTGAAATATTTCTCCAAATGGTGCAGATGCTCCAACTCCTTCAGTGCAGCAACCAACTCCTCTTCATCTTTCCTCGCTCTATCCAGGGTGGCATCTGTGATTTCCATCCCTACACCGATAAGCTCAGACATCTTGGCATGCTCCGTGCTAATCAATTTCTCCTCTGTGGTGATGAGGATGGAGTTGTCCAAAGTAAGCATCCTATTCTTGGTGGTTCTCTTCATGATGTATTTCCTCTTTCATTGATCCAGGTGGATATTAGTGGCCACCCACCTTTTCCAACTAGCTCAAAACAGTTTTCTGTCAATTTTGGCAATTTACTATTTTTAGCAGGTTTTAACTTCCGGGGCCATTTTGAGGGCCTAAATGAAGGTTTTTCAATATAAAGGTTTTCAATGATATCCAAAGGCATGATTGAGCCCCCAAAATGAATCTTCTCGACGATACCTTTCCACCGAGCTATTATATGCCTAAAACGGAGATCGTATGCAAAAGTTACGACCCCAGGAAGTTGAAGTACTAACTTACCCAAACGGGGCCCACATGACTTTTGGTGTTTCATCTCCTCGGATTAGGTTTTTGGATGCCTAGGGTTTTTGGAATTCCTTCTTATTGTAAAAAGGCCTTCAAAGCCTCATTGTAATCATCTTCTTGCAAATGCGAGTAGCCGTCACATCTCTTCTCAGAGATAAGCTGCTACCATTCTATCGAGTCTTTCACTCTGTATTTTACAGTCTCTGTACATTTATTTCATTAATAGAAATCATGTATTATTGTATATCTGTGTTTGTGGTTGCATCTCTGATATATTCTTGTTATATTATTGAATATCTGCGATATCTCTGTGCATTTCTTTATTATATCTCCGCTCGCATTTCGTGTCGAAAATAATCCGGATCATTCGGTTGTAGGCAATGGCTTGTATATCGACGACCTCATCCACGATTTCAGGATTTGTTGCTCTCCCCAAGTAAGAGTGTTTCCCAGGGTCCCGTCGATGTATATTTGTTCAAGACTAGGTTCTTGAACTTCTTTTGTATGTCCTAAAATCTCGACCTCTGGTTGTTTCTCATCAGGAGGTAAAGTACTGGCTAAAATTGATGAATCAGCGGCAGGCTCAGTACTTACTTGATAATCGGTTGTCGAGATGCTGACTTCCAGTAGTGGAATTTATTCCTCTTATTCACCTGATTCTATCTCATCCCTCGAGTTGTCCATTGGGATCCCCGGTGTGTCGAGTGGCTTAGTGTCCAAGGCACTTTCTACCTCATGCTCGTTCTACAGACTGCTCTGACTTGGATCATCGGGACCCAGGGTGGATGCCTTCTCAGGTTCTGTTTCCTCTATGATTTTCACTGAAGTAGCCAAGGACACCTCTGAAATCTCCTCATCATCATAGATGGTTATTAGAATGAACATGCGATTTGGTTTACTTTCTCTTCCTGATGTCCTCGCTATCTCGGGCTGAGCCGAAACATACCCTAGTGATTCGACCTATGGCATTGAAAATTCAAGGTTATCTGACCCGGTAGTTTCTTCAATTTGTAATGGCTCTGGGTCACTTGGTCCTCCCAGACTTTTGATTGGGTTGTCGACATGACCCCTTGTCATCTCTACGAGGTCTGGGTAATTCTGCAACTGATCAATTACTCTTTGTACCTCTTCCATTAGGTGAAAACCTCTTATCTGTGCCTTTGGTGTCAAGAACAATCCCCTTCCCTGCACCTATGTTGCCTCTGCTACTCTGATTTCTTCCCTAGATTTGAGGGCCTCTTGAGTCGACTGTTTTATTGTTTCCACATGTTCATCCATGTTCATGGCCTTGAACCTAGTCATGTTTGGGTTGGCCATCCTCTACACCACCTCGTCCCAATCCTGGGCATTCTCTGTGAATACCTCATCCTAAAACTTATCGTGATCATATGGCCAGCAGGATGACACTTGCGATGCATGTTGGAGAACCATGCCTTTAGGATCGTGCTTGCGGAATCGTCCTATCGGGAACCTAAATTCAATTTGGCTCATCCCTTCTTGTTTGGCTTGAGCAATATCCTTTACCAGATAGAACCCTACATGGAAACTGTAGGGTATGAAAGCATGTTTCTTATCTTTGTCCAGTGTGGCATTATAGCCCTATAGGATGGTATGATAAGAAATTTCTGCCAGGACGAGCCAGTCTGGGCCATGAGATGTGGTGCTCTGGTGGCCTCGAACACCCTGATGTAGGTTGCGTGCTCGTCCAAGTAGCAATGGCCTACCTTGGATATCATTTTCTTAGCTGTCATTGATAGCCTTGGGCATTCCTTCTTAAAAATAATAAAATAAATGTGGGCGATGAATTCGTCGTAGATGATGGCATAAGATTTCTTGTACCTATTTTCCCATAGCACGATGAAGTAGTTGTGGATCGGGAGCTTTGCAACATGCCATCTCAGATTCATGCTGGCGAAGACGTTCCTAGTGCACATGACATCGAGCAGGTATGAGGCCATGTAGAAAGTTGGTGCCTCTCCTTGCTTCGACATCTAAGACTTCTGCACACATATGCTTAATAGTTTGGAGATTATTTCTCCCTAGTTGAAACTGCTCCCGGCGATTGCAATTGTGTATGCCAAAGGCATCCATGCTTCCGAAAACTTGGAGCAATCATTTTCTCTGTATAGCCAACAAATTAGAGCAATCAAATAGATGTATGGATCCCTCAGGTTGATTGTCCCATACCATCCATTGCTCTGATTGGTGAATTTCTTGTCTTCCCTCCACCATGAAGCCATCAACTGGTTGGTGTCATGGAATTCATAGAACTTCACCACGAAGTCTGTGATGAGCCACTCCTATGGGTCCCTGATCTTGTATTATTTCTGGACCTTTGTCGGGAGGAAAACTCTGACACACCTGTGATTCGCATCGTTGATCAAACATTTATGCTCGTCCATGTGGTCAATGAGCCACTTTAGGACCTCTATGAAGGGGAAAATGGGGGTCCTGCTTGCCACCATGTGTAAATATGACCGTCGGATGTTGGGTAACACCTGGTCATCGAGCACCCCTACGTTATAGTCGTTGTGCGGGACATACTCTAGATATTGTTCTCTACTAATCCTATTGAAGAGATCCCCCCATTGTGGGAGTGATACCTTGGATCTGGTGCTTTCATCTATATCGCCAAAGGTCAGAGGATGGATGAAAAATTTCTTTGTTTTTGTCTTGACGACAGGCTCCAGCCTAGGGGTGTACTCCAATTACCTTGCAGTCCCTAGAGAAGAACCTCCATCTATGTCTGGTTCTTTCAGATTTGGTGCCTTTGGGTAGAATCTGGTGGTTGGCTTTCTCAATGGCATTGTTCCTGCAACTTGATCAGAGTTTAGAGATTGTGTAAAAACCTGGATGAACATGTATAAATTATAACCAACTAATTGACAGACTTGGATACATACCTATGAAGTGTAAATCCTAACCTTGTACAATATCTACTGCAAACAGATATCCAAAAAAGAACAGAAAAGATACAATGTAAAATACAAACATTACACATAGATTTTTTCCCTTGGAAACCCAAACCGGGAAAACCAGCATATTCTATATTCATTCATGGTGTTACATTGTTTACAATACAATATACATATAGGAGCTAGAGGCATCCAAAACCCTAACCCAATGACCTGGATTAGTCCAAAACCCGAATTCCTTAACCGGAAATAGAAAACCATCGACAAAAAACATGTGCCGAAAAACCACCTAAATACATGACACTACTACTCATGCAAACAATATAACACATACCCAACATTCTCCCACTTGTTGTTTTCTTTGCATACAGGGGGTTACAGGGTTGCATAGTCAAAAATCCAGGGCAACAATACCCATGGATCCTCTACACCAAGAGAACTTCTCAGTGCTCACAAATTTTGTTAATGAGTCTGCAACATTCTTCAAAGTGTCCACCTTCATCAGTGATACTTTCTTTTCTTCAATCATGTCTCTCACAAAGTGATATTGAACATC